>CAMPDV010004863.1:0-31107 GCA_946699065.1 Loxodes magnus
AAAACTAACTACTATCTTATTACTCTTATCTTATCAAAGCTTCAACACTTAAAAACTGAAATTACTCTTCTTTTCTTACTTTTCTTCTTCACTTCACTTTTAAAACTAACTACTATTTATTACTCCTATCTTATCAAAGCTTCAACACTTAAAAACTGAAATTACTCTTCTTTTCCTACTTTTCTTCTTCACTTCACTTTTAAAACTAACTACTATTTATTACTCTTATCTTATCAAAGCTTCAACACTTAAAAACTGAATTTACTCTTCTTTTCTTACTTTTCTTCTTCACTTCACTTTTAAAACTAACTACTCTTTATTACTCTTATCTTATCAAAACAACACTTAAAAACTGAATTTACTCTTCTTTTCTTACTTTTCTTCTTCACTTCACTTTTAAAACTAACTACTATCTATATTACTCCTATCTTATCAAAGCTTCAAGACTTAAAAACTGAAATCACTCTTCTTTTCTTACTTTTCTTCTTCACTTCACTTTTAAAACTAACTACTATTTATTGCTCCTATCTTATCAAAGCTTCAACACTTAAAAACTGAAATCACTCTTCTTTTCTTACTTTTCTTCTTCACTTCACTTTTAAAACTAACTACTATTTATTACTCTTATCTTATCAAAGCTTCAACACTTAAAAACTGAAATTACTCTTCTTTTCTTACTTTTTTTCTTCACTTCACTTTTAAAACTACTACTACTCTCTATTACTCTTATCTTATCAAAGCTTCAACACTTAAAAACTGAAATTTCTCTTCTTTTCTTACTTTTCTTCTTCACTTCACTTTTAAAAACTAACTACTTACTCTATATTACTCTTATCTTATCAAAGCTTCAACACTTAAAAACTGAAATCACTCTTCTTTTCTTACTTTTCTTCTTCACTTCACTTTTAAAACTAACTACTCTCTATTACTCTTATCTTATCAAAGCTTCAACACTTAAAAACTGAAATTACTCTTCTTTTCTTACTTTTCTTCTTCACTTCACTTTTAAAACTAACTACTATCTATATTACTCTTATCTTATCAAAGCTTCAACACTTAAAAACTGAATTTCTCTTCTTTTCTTACTTTTCTTCTTCACTTCACTTTTAAAACTAACTACTCTTTATTGCTCCTATCTTATCAAAGCTTCAACACTTAAAAACTGAATTTCTCTTCTTTTCTTACTTTTCTTCTTCACTTCACTTTTAAAAACTAACTACTCTCTATTACTCTTATCTTATCAAAGCTTCAACACTTAAAAACTGAAATTTCTCTTCTTTTCTTACTTTTCTTCTTCACTTCACTTTTAAAACTAACTACTATTTATTACTCTTATCTTATCAAAGCTTCAACACTTAAAAACTGAAATTTCTCTTCTTTTCTTACTTTTCTTCTTCACTTCACTTTTAAAACTAACTACTTACTCTCTATTACTCCTATCTTATCAAAGCTTCAACACTTAAAAACTGAAATTTCTCTTCTTTTCTTACTTTTCTTCTTCACTTCACTTTTAAAACTAACTACTCTCTATTACTCTTATCTTATCAAAGCTTCAACACTTAAAAACTGAAATTACTCTTCTTTTCTTACTTTTTTTCTTCACTTCACTTTTAAAACTAACTACTACTCTTATTGCTCCTATCTTTCAAAGCTTCAACACTTAAAAACTGAAATTACTCTTCTTTTCCTACTTTTCTTCTTCACTTCACTTTTAAAACTAACTACTTACTCTCTATTACTCCTATCTTATCAAAGCTTCAACACTTAAAAACTGAAATTTCTCTTCCTTTCTTACTTTTCTTCTTCACTTCACTTTTAAAACTAACTACTCTCTACTTTATCTTATCAAAGCTCAACACTATCTTATCAAAGCTTCAACACTTAAAAACTGAAATTACTCTTCTTTTCTTACTTTTCTTCTTCACTTCACTTTTAAAACTAACTACTATTTATTACTCTTATCTTATCAAAACAACACTTAAAAACTGAATTTACTCTTCTTTTCTTACTTTTCTTCTTCACTTCACTTTTAAAACTAACTACTTACTCTATATTACTCTTATCTTATCAAAGCTTCAACACTTAAAAACTGAAATTTACTCTTCTTTTCTTACTTTTCTTCTTCACTTCACTTTTAAAACTAACTACTATTTATTACTCTTATCTTATCAAAACAACACTTAAAAACTGAAATTACTCTTCTTTTCTTACTTTTCTTCTTCACTTCACTTTTAAAACTAACTACTATCTATTACTCTTATCTTATCAAAGCTTCAACACTTAAAAACTGAAATTACTCTTCTTTTCTTACTTTTTTTCTTCACTTCACTTTTAAAACTAACTACTCTCTATTACTCTTATCTTATCAAAGCTTCAACACTTAAAAACTGAAATTTCTCTTCTTTTCTTACTTTTCTTCTTCACTTCACTTTTAAAACTAACTACTTACTCTCTATTACTCCTATCTTATCAAAGCTTCAACACTTAAAAACTGAAATTTCTCTTCTTTTCTTACTTTTCTTCTTCACTTCACTTTTAAAACTAACTACTCTCTATTACTCTTATCTTATCAAAGCATCACTTAAAAACTGAAATTACTCTTCTTTTCTTACTTTTCTTCTTCACTTAAAAACTAACTACTCTTTTACTCTTATCTTATCAAAGCTTCAACACTTAAAAACTGAAATTACTCTTCTTTTTTACTTTTTTCTTCACTTCACTTTTAAAACTAACTACTCTCTATTACTCTTATCTTATCAAAGCTTCAACACTTAAAAACTGAATTTCTCTTCTTTTTTACTTTTCTTCTTCACTTCACTTTTAAAACTTTTACTCTCTACTCCTATCTTATCAAAGCTTTTAAAAACTGAATTTACTCTTCTTTTCTTACTTTTCTTCTTACTTCATTTAAAACTAACTACTCTCTATTACTCTTATCTTATCAAAGCTTCAACACTTAAAAACTGAAATTATCTTCTTTTCTACTTTTCTTTTCACTTCACTTTTAAAACTAACTACTCTCTACTCTTATCTTATCAAAGCATCACTTTTACTCTTCTTTTCTTAACTTCACTAAAACTACTTACTCTCTATTACTCTTATCTTATCAAAGCTTCAACACTTAAAAACTGAAATTTCTCTTCTTTTCTTACTTTTCTTCTTCACTTCACTTTTAAAACTAACTACTTACTCTCTATTACTCCTATCTTATCAAAGCTTCAACACTTAAAAACTGAAATCACTCTTCTTTTCTTACTTTTCTTCTTCACTTCACTTTTAAAACTAACTACTATTTATTGCTCCTATCTTATCAAAGCTTCAACACTTAAAAACTGAATTTCTCTTCTTTTCTTACTTTTTTTCTTCACTTCACTTTTAAAACTAACTACTCTCTATTACTCCTATCTTATCAAAGCTTCAACACTTAAAAACTGAAATTTCTCTTCTTTTCTTACTTTTCTTCTTCACTTCACTTTTAAAACTAACTACTATTTATTACTCCTATCTTATCAAAGCTTCAACACTTAAAAACTGAAATTACTCTTCTTTTCTTACTTTTCTTCTTCACTTCACTTTTAAAACTAACTACTATTTATTACTCTTATCTTATCAAAGCTTCAACACTTAAAAACTGAAATTACTCTTCTTTTCTTACTTTTCTTCTTCACTTCACTTTTAAAACTAACTACTTACTCTCTATTACTCTTATCTTATCAAAGCTTCAACACTTAAAAACTGAAATTTCTCTTCTTTTCTTACTTTTCTTCTTCACTTCACTTTTAAAACTAACTACTCTCTTCTTATCTTATCAAAGCTTCAACACTTAAAAACTGAAATTTCTCTTCTTTTCTTACTTTTCTTCTTCACTTCACTTTTAAAACTAACTACTATTTATTGCTCCTATCTTATCAAAGCTTCAACACTTAAAAACTGAAATTTCTCTTCTTTTCTTACTTTTCTTCTTCACTTCACTTTTAAAACTAACTACTCTCTATTACTCTTATCTTATCAAAGCTTCAACACTTAAAAACTGAAATTACTCTTCTTTTCTTACTTTTTTTCTTCACTTCACTTTTAAAACTAACTACTATTTATTACTCTTATCTTATCAAAACAACACTTAAAAACTGAAATTACTCTTCTTTTCTTACTTTTCTTCTTCACTTCACTTTTAAAACTAACTACTTACTCTCTATTACTCTATCTTATCAAAGCTTACTCTCTATTACTCCTATCTTATCAAAGCATCTTAAAAACTGAAATTTCTCTTCTTTTCTTACTTTTCTTCTTCACTTCACTTTTAAAACTAACTACTATTTATTACTTACTTTTCTTCTTCACTTCACTTTTAAAACTAACTACTATTTATTACTCTTATCTATCAAGCTTCAAGACTTAAAAACTGACTCTTCTTTTCTTATCTTACTCTTATCTTATTTCACTTCACTTTTAAAACTAACTACTACTCCTATCTTCAAAGCTTTTAAAAACTGAAATTACTCTTCTTTTCCTACTTTTCTTCTCACTTCACTAAAACTAACTACTATTTATTACTCTTATATCAAAGCTCTTAAAAACTGAAATACTCCTATCTTAAAGCTTCAACACTTAAAAACTGAAATCACTCTTCTTTTCTTACTTTTCTTCTTCACTTCACTTTTAAAACTAACTACTCTCTATTACTCTTATCTTATCAAAGCTTCAACACTTAAAAACTGAAATTACTCTTCTTTTCTTACTTTTCTTCTTCACTTCACTTTTAAAACTAACTACTATTTATTACTCTTATCTTATCAAAGCTTCAAGACTTAAAAACTGAATTTACTCTTCTTTTCTTACTTTTCTTCTTCACTTCACTTTTAAAACTAACTACTTACTCTCAATTACTCTTATCTTATCAAAGCTTCAACACTTAAAAACTGAATTTACTCTTCTTTTCTTACTTTTCTTCTTCACTTCACTTTTAAAACTAACTACTTACTCTCTATTACTCTTATCTTATCAAAACAACACTTAAAAACTGAAATCACTCTTCTTTTCTTACTTTTCTTCTTCACTTCACTTTTAAAACTAACTACTTACTCTCTATTACTCTTATCTTATCAAAGCTTCAACACTTAAAAAACTGAAATTACTCTTCTTTTCTTACTTTTCTTCTTCACTTCACTTTTAAAACTAACTACTTACTCTATATTACTCTTATCTTATCAAAGCTTCAACACTTAAAAACTGAATTTACTCTTCTTTTCTTACTTTTCTTCTTCACTTCACTTTTAAAACTAACTACTATTTATTACTCTTATCTTATCAAAGCAACACTTAAAAACTGATTTTACTCTTCTTTTCTTACTTTTCTTCTTCACTTCACTTTTAAAACTAACTACTTAATCTCTATTACTCCTATCTTATCAAAGCTTCAACACTTAAAAAACTGAAATTACTCTTCTTTTCTTACTTTTCTTCTTCACTTCACTTTTAAAACTAACTACTATTTATTACTCCTATCTTATCAAAGCTTCAACACTTAAAAACTGAAATTACTCTTCTTTTCTTACTTTTCTTCTTCACTTCACTTTTAAAACTAACTACTATTTATTACTCTTATCTTATCAAAGCAACACTTAAAAACTGAAATTTCTTCTTCTTTTCTTACTTTTCTTCTTCACTTCACTTCAACACTTTGAAAACTAACTACTCTCTATTACTCTTATCTTATCAAAGCTTCAACACTTAAAAACTGAAATTACTCTTCTTTTCTTACTTTTCTTCTTCACTTCACTTTTAAAACTAAAATTACTCTTCTTTTCTTTACTCTTCTTTTCTTACTTTTCTTCTTCACTTCACTTTTAAAACTAACTTACTCTCTATTACTCTTATCTTATCAAAGCTTCAACACTTAAAAACTGAAATTTCTCTTCTTTTCTTACTTTTCTTCTTCACTTCACTTTTAAAACTAACTACTATTTATTACTCCTATCTTATCAAAGCTTCAACACTTAAAAACTGAAATCACTCTTCTTTTCTTACTTTTCTTCTTCACTTCACTTTTAAAACTAACTACTCTCTATTACTCTTATCTTATCAAAGCTTCAACACTTAAAAACTGAAATTACTCTTCTTTTCTTACTTTTCTTCTTCACTTCACTTTTAAAACTAACTACTTACTCTCTATTAATCTTATCTTATCAAAGCTTCAACACTTAAAAACTGAAATCACTCTTCTTTTCTTACTTTTCTTCTTCACTTCACTTTTAAAACTAACTACTATTTATTACTCTTATCTTATCAAAGCTTCAACACTTAAAAACTGAATTTACTCTTCTTTTCTTACTTTTCTTCTTCACTTCACTTTTAAAACTAACTACTTACTCTATATTACTCTTATCTTATCAAAGCTTCAACACTTAAAAACTGAATTTACTCTTCTTTTCTTACTTTTCTTCTTCACTTCACTTTTAAAACTAACTACTTACTCTCAATTACTCTTATCTTATCAAAGCAACACTTAAAAACTGAAATTACTCTTCTTTTCTTACTTTTCTTCTTCACTTCACTTTTAAAACTAACTACTATTTATTACTCTTATCTTATCAAAACAACACTTAAAAACTGAAATCACTCTTCTTTTCTTACTTTTCTTCTTCACTTCACTTTTAAAACTAACTACTATTTATTACTCTTATCTTATCAAAGCTTCAACACTTAAAAACTGAATTTACTCTTCTTTTCTTACTTTTCTTCTTCACTTCACTTTTAAAACTAACTACTATTTATTACTCTTATCTTATCAAAGCTTCAACACTTAAAAACTGAATTTACTCTTCTTTTCTTACTTTTCTTCTTCACTTCACTTTTAAAACTAACTACTTACTCTCAATTACTCTTATCTTATCAAAGCAACACTTAAAAACTGAAATTACTCTTCTTTTCTTACTTTTCTTCTTCACTTCACTTTTAAAACTAACTACTATTTATTACTCTTATCTTATCAAAACAACACTTAAAAACTGAAATCACTCTTCTTTTCTTACTTTTCTTCTTCACTTCACTTTTAAAACTAACTACTTACTCTCTATTACTCCTATCTTATCAAAGCTTCAACACTTAAAAACTGAAATTACTCTTCTTTTCTTACTTTTCTTCTTCACTTCACTTTTAAAACTAACTACTCTTTATGACTCTTATCTTATCAAAACAACACTTAAAAACTGAAATCACTCTTCTTTTCTTACTTTTCTTCTTCACTTCACTTTTAAAACTAACTACTATTTATTGCTCCTATCTTATCAAAGCTTCAACACTTAAAAACTGAAATTACTCTTCTTTTCTTACTTTTCTTCTTCACTTCACTTTTAAAACTAACTACTATTTATTACTCTTATCTTATCAAAGCTTCAACACTTAAAAACTGAAATTACTCTTCTTTTCTTACTTTTCTTCTTCACTTCACTTTTAAAACTAACTACTATTTATTACTCTTATCTTATCAAAGCTTCAAGACTTAAAAACTGAATTTACTCTTCTTTTCTTACTTTTCTTCTTCACTTCACTTTTAAAACTAACTACTATTTATTACTCCTATCCTTTCAAAGCTTCAACACTTAAAAACTGAAATCACTCTTCTTTTCTTACTTTTCTTCTTCACTTCACTTTTAAAACTAACTACTATTTATTACTCTTATCTTATCAAAACAACACTTAAAAACTGAAATCACTCTTCTTTTCTTACTTTTCTTTTTCATTTCACTTTTAAAACTAACTACTTACTCTCTATTACTCCTATCTTATCAAAGCTTCAACACTTAAAAACTGAAATCACTCTTCTTTTCTTACTTTTCTTCTTCACTTCACTTTTAAAACTAACTACTCTCTATTACTCTTATCTTATCAAAGCTTCAACACTTAAAAACTGAAATTACTCTTCTTTTCTTACTTTTCTTCTTCACTTCACTTTTAAAACTAACTACTTACTCTCTATTACTCCTATCTTATCAAAGCTTCAACACTTAAAAACTGAAATTTCTCTTCTTTTCTTACTTTTCTTCTTCACTTCACTTTTAAAACTAACTACTATTTATTACTCTTATCTTATCAAAGCTTCAACACTTAAAAACTGAAATTACTCTTCTTTTCTTACTTTTCTTCTTCACTTCACTTTTAAAACTAACTACTTACTCTCTATTGCTCCTATCTTATCAAAGCTTCAACACTTAAAAACTGAAATTACTCTTCTTTTCTTACTTTTCTTCTTCACTTCACTTTTAAAACTAACTACTCTCTATTACTCTTATCTTATCAAAGCTTCAACACTTAAAAACTGAAATTACTCTTCTTTTCTTACTTTTCTTCTTCACTTCACTTTTAAAACTAACTACTTACTCTCTATTACTCTTATCTTATCAAAACAACACTTAAAAACTGAAATCACTCTTCTTTTCTTACTTTTCTTCTTCACTTCACTTTTAAAACTAACTACTATTTATTACTCTTATCTTATCAAAGCTTCAACACCTAAAAACTGAAATCACTCTTCTTTTCTTACTTTTCTTCTTCACTTCACTTTTAAAACTAACTACTTACTCTCTATTACTCCTATCTTATCAAAGCTTCAACACTTAAAAACTGAAATTACTCTTCTTTTCTTACTTTTCTTCTTCACTTCACTTTTAAAACTAACTACTATTTATTACTCTTATCTTATCAAAGCAACACTTAAAAACTGAAATCACTCTTCTTTTCTTACTTTTCTTCTTCACTTCACTTTTAAAACTAACTACTATTTATTACTCTTATCTTATCAAAGCTTCAAGACTTAAAAACTGAATTTACTCTTCTTTTCTTACTTTTCTTCTTCACTTCACTTTTAAAACTAACTACTATTTATTACTCCTATCCTTTCAAAGCTTCAACACTTAAAAACTGAAATCACTCTTCTTTTCTTACTTTTCTTCTTCACTTCACTTTTAAAACTAACTACTCTCTATTACTCTTATCTTATCAAAGCTTCAACACTTAAAAACTGAATTTACTCTTCTTTTCTTACTTTTCTTCTTCACTTCACTTTTAAAACTAACTACTTACTCTCTATTACTCCTATCTTATCAAAGCTTCAACACTTAAAAACTGAAATCACTCTTCTTTTCTTACTTTTCTTCTTCACTTCACTTTTAAAACTAACTACTCTCTATTACTCCTATCTTATCAAAGCTTCAACACTTAAAAACTGAAATCACTCTTCTTTTCTTACTTTTCTTCTTCACTTCACTTTTAAAACTAACTACTCTCTATTACTCTTATCTTATCAAAGCTTCAACACTTAAAAACTGAAATTACTCTTCTTTTCTTACTTTTCTTCTTCACTTCACTTTTAAAACTAACTACTCTCTATTACTCTTATCTTATCAAAGCTTCAACACTTAAAAACTGAAATTACTCTTCTTTTCTTACTTTTCTTCTTCACTTCACTTTTAAAACTAACTACTTACTCTCAATTACTCTTATCTTATCAAAGCAACACTTAAAAACTGAAATTACTCTTCTTTTCTTACTTTTCTTCTTCACTTCACTTTTAAAACTAACTACTTACTCTCTATTACTCCTATCTTATCAAAGCTTCAACACTTAAAAACTGAATTTACTCTTCTTTTCTTACTTTTCTTCTTCACTTCACTTTTAAAACTAACTACTCTCTATTACTCTTATCTTATCAAAGCTTCAACACTTAAAAACTGAAATTATCTTCTTTTCTTACTTTTCTTCTTCACTTCACTTTTAAAACTAACTACTCTCTATTACTCTTATCTTATCAAAGCTTCAACACTTAAAAACTGAATTACTCTTCTTTTCTTACTTTTCTTCTTCACTTCACTTTTAAAACTAACTACTTACTCTCAATTACTCTTATCTTATCAAAGCAACACTTAAAAACTGAAATTACTCTTCTTTTCTTACTTTTCTTCTTCACTTCACTTTTAAAACTAACTACTTACTCTCTATTACTCCTATCTTATCAAAGCTTCAACACTTAAAAACTGAATTTACTCTTCTTTTCTTACTTTTCTTCTTCACTTCACTTTTAAAACTAACTACTCTCTATTACTCTTATCTTATCAAAGCTTCAACACTTAAAAACTGAAATTATCTTCTTTTCTTACTTTTCTTCTTCACTTCACTTTTAAAACTAACTACTTACTCTCTATTACTCCTATCTTATCAAAGCTTCAACACTTAAAAACTGAAATTTCTCTTCTTTTCTTACTTTTCTTCTTCACTTCACTTTTAAAACTAACTACTATTTATTACTCTTATCTTATCAAAGCTTCAACACTTAAAAACTGAAATTACTCTTCTTTTCTTACTTTTCTTCTTCACTTCACTTTTAAAACTAACTACTTACTCTCTATTACTCCTATCTTATCAAAGCTTCAACACTTAAAAACTGAATTTACTCTTCTTTTCTTACTTTTCTTCTTCACTTCACTTTTAAAACTAACTACTCTCTATTACTCTTATCTTATCAAAGCTTCAACACTTAAAAACTGAAATTATCTTCTTTTCTTACTTTTCTTCTTCACTTCACTTTTAAAACTAACTACTCTCTATTACTCTTATCTTATCAAAGCATCACTTAAAAACTGAATTTACTCTTCTTTTCTTACTTTTCTTCTTCACTTCACTTTTAAAACTAACTACTATTTATTACTCCTATCTTATCAAAGCAACACTTAAAAACTGAATTTACTCTTCTTTTCTTACTTTTCTTCTTCACTTCACTTTTAAAACTAACTACTTACTCTATATTACTCTTATCTTATCAAAGCTTCAACACTTAAAAACTGAAATTTACTCTTCTTTTCTTACTTTTCTTCTTCACTTCACTTTTAAAACTAACTACTATTTATTACTCTTATCTTATCAAAGCTTCAACACTTAAAAACTGAATTTACTCTTCTTTTCTTACTTTTCTTCTTCACTTCACTTTTAAAACTAACTACTCTCCATTACTCTTATCTTATCAAAGCTTCAACACTTAAAAACTGAATTTACTCTTCTTTTCTTACTTTTCTTCTTCACTTCACTTTTAAAACTAACTACTATTTATTGCTCCTATCTTATCAAAGCTTCAACACTTAAAAACTGAAATTACTCTTCTTTTCTTACTTTTCTTCTTCACTTCACTTTTAAAACTAACTACTCTCTATTACTCTTATCTTATCAAAGCTTCAACACTTAAAAACTGAAATTACTCTTCTTTTCTTACTTTTCTTCTTCACTTCACTTTTAAAACTAACTACTATTTATTACTCCTATCCTTTCAAAGCTTCAACACTTAAAAACTGAAATTACTCTTCTTTTCTTACTTTTCTTCTTCACTTCACTTTTAAAACTAACTACTATTTATTACTCCTATCTTATCAAAGCTTCAACACTTAAAAACTGAAATTTCTCTTCTTTTCTTACTTTTCTTCTTCACTTCACTTTTAAAACTAACTACTCTCTATTACTCTTATCTTATCAAAGCTTCAACACTTAAAAACTGAAATCACTCTTCTTTTCTTACTTTTCTTCTTCACTTCACTTTTAAAACTAACTACTCTCTATTACTCTTATCTTATCAAAGCTTCAACACTTAAAAACTGAAATTACTCTTCTTTTCTTACTTTTCTTCTTCACTTCACTTTTAAAACTAACTACTTACTCTCTATTACTCCTATCTTATCAAAGCTTCAACACTTAAAAACTGAAATCACTCTTCTTTTCTTACTTTTCTTCTTCACTTCACTTTTAAAACTAACTACTATTTATTACTCTTATCTTATCAAAGCTTCAACACTTAAAAACTGAAATTACTCTTCTTTTCTTACTTTTCTTCTTCACTTCACTTTTAAAACTAACTACTATTTATTGCTCCTATCTTATCAAAGCTTCAACACTTAAAAACTGAAATTACTCTTCTTTTCTTACTTTTCTTCTTCACTTCACTTTTAAAACTAACTACTCTCTATTACTCTTATCTTATCAAAGCTTCAACACTTAAAAACTGAAATTACTCTTCTTTTCTTACTTTTTTTCTTCACTTCACTTTTAAAACTAACTACTATTTATTACTCTTATCTTATCAAAGCTTCAACACTTAAAAACTGAAATTTCTCTTCTTTTCTTACTTTTCTTCTTCACTTCACTTTTAAAACTAACTACTATTTATTACTCTTATCTTATCAAAGCTTCAACACTTAAAAACTGATTTTACTCTTCTTTTCTTACTTTTCTTCTTCACTTCACTTTTAAAACTAACTACTTACTCTCTATTACTCCTATCTTATCAAAGCTTCAACACTTAAAAACTGAAATCACTCTTCTTTTCTTACTTTTCTTCTTCACTTCACTTTTAAAACTAACTACTCTCTATTACTCTTATCTTATCAAAGCTTCAACACTTAAAAACTGAAATTACTCTTCTTTTCTTACTTTTCTTCTTCACTTCACTTTTAAAACTAACTACTATTTATTACTCTTATCTTATCAAAGCTTCAACACTTAAAAACTGAAATTACTCTTCTTTTCTTACTTTTCTTCTTCACTTCACTTTTAAAACTAACTACTATTTATTACTCTTATCTTATCAAAGCAACACTTAAAAACTGAAATTACTCTTCTTTTCTTACTTTTCTTCTTCACTTCACTTTTAAAACTAACTACTATTTATTACTCTTATCTTATCAAAGCTTCAACACTTAAAAACTGAATTTACTCTTCTTTTCTTACTTTTCTTCTTCACTTCACTTTTAAAACTAACTACTTACTCTATATTACTCTTATCTTATCAAAGCTTCAACACTTAAAAACTGAATTTACTCTTCTTTTCTTACTTTTCTTCTTCACTTCACTTTTAAAACTAACTACTATTTATTACTCTTATCTTATCAAAGCTTCAACACTTAAAAACTGAATTTACTCTTCTTTTCTTACTTTTTTTCTTCACTTCACTTTTAAAACTAACTACTCTCCATTACTCTTATCTTATCAAAGCTTCAAGACTTAAAAACTGAAATTACTCTTCTTTTCTTACTTTTCTTCTTCACTTCACTTTTAAAACTAACTACTTACTCTCAATTACTCTTATCTTATCAAAGCTTCAACACTTAAAAACTGAAATTACTCTTCTTTTCTTACTTTTCTTCTTCACTTCACTTTTAAAACTAACTACTTACTCTCTATTACTCCTATCTTATCAAAGCTTCAACACTTAAAAACTGAAATTACTCTTCTTTTCTTACTTTTCTTCTTCACTTCACTTTTAAAACTAACTACTCTCTATTACTCTTATCTTATCAAAGCTTCAACACTTAAAAACTGAAATTATCTTCTTTTCTTACTTTTCTTCTTCACTTCACTTTTAAAACTAACTACTCTCTATTACTCTTATCTTATCAAAGCATCACTTAAAAACTGAATTTACTCTTCTTTTCTTACTTTTCTTCTTCACTTCACTTTTAAAACTAACTACTATTTATTACTCCTATCTTATCAAAGCAACACTTAAAAACTGAATTTACTCTTCTTTTCTTACTTTTCTTCTTCACTTCACTTTTAAAACTAACTACTCTTTATGACTCTCATCTTATCAAAGCTTCAACACTTAAAAACTGAAATTACTCTTCTTTTCTTACTTTTCTTCTTCACTTCACTTTTAAAACTAACTACTATTTATTACTCTTATCTTATCAAAGCTTCAAGACTTAAAAACTGAATTTACTCTTCTTTTCTTACTTTTCTTCTTCACTTCACTTTTAAAACTAACTACTTACTCTATATTACTCTTATCTTATCAAAGCTTCAACACTTAAAAACTGAAATTACTCTTCTTTTCTTACTTTTCTTCTTCACTTCACTTTTAAAACTAACTACTATTTATTGCTCCTATCTTATCAAAGCTTCAACACTTAAAAACTGAAATTACTCTTCTTTTCTTACTTTTCTTCTTCACTTCACTTTTAAAACTAACTACTCTCTATTACTCTTATCTTATCAAAGCTTCAACACTTAAAAACTGAAATTACTCTTCTTTTCTTACTTTTCTTCTTCACTTCACTTTTAAAACTAACTACTCTCCATTACTCTTATCTTATCAAAGCTTCAACACTTAAAAACTGAATTTACTCTTCTTTTCTTACTTTTCTTCTTCACTTCACTTTTAAAACTAACTACTATTTATTACTCTTATCTTATCAAAGCTTCAACACTTAAAAACTGAATTTACTCTTCTTTTCTTACTTTTCTTCTTCACTTCACTTTTAAAACTAACTACTCTCTATTACTCTTATCTTATCAAAGCTTCAACACTTAAAAACTGAAATTATCTTCTTTTCTTACTTTTCTTCTTCACTTCACTTTTAAAACTAACTACTCTCTATTACTCTTATCTTATCAAAGCTTCAACACTTAAAAACTGAAATTACTCTTCTTTTCTTACTTTTCTTCTTCACTTCACTTTTAAAACTAACTACTTACTCTCAATTACTCTTATCTTATCAAAGCAACACTTAAAAACTGAAATTACTCTTCTTTTCTTACTTTTCTTCTTCACTTCACTTTTAAAACTAACTACTTACTCTCTATTACTCCTATCTTATCAAAGCTTCAACACTTAAAAACTGAATTTACTCTTCTTTTCTTACTTTTCTTCTTCACTTCACTTTTAAAACTAACTACTCTCTATTACTCTTATCTTATCAAAGCTTCAACACTTAAAAACTGAAATTATCTTCTTTTCTTACTTTTCTTCTTCACTTCACTTTTAAAACTAACTACTCTCTATTACTCTTATCTTATCAAAGCTTCAACACTTAAAAACTGAATTTACTCTTCTTTTCTTACTTTTCTTCTTCACTTCACTTTTAAAACTAACTACTTACTCTATATTACTCTTATCTTATCAAAGCTTCAACACTTAAAAACTGAAATTTACTCTTCTTTTCTTACTTTTCTTCTTCACTTCACTTTTAAAACTAACTACTATTTATTACTCTTATCTTATCAAAGCTTCAACACTTAAAAACTGAATTTACTCTTCTTTCTTACTTTTTTTCTTCACTTCACTTTTAAAACTAACTACTCTCCATTACTCTTATCTTATCAAAGCTTCAACACTTAAAAACTGAAATTACTCTTCTTTTCTTACTTTTCTTCTTCACTTCACTTTTAAAACTAACTACTTACTCTCAATTACTCTTATCTTATCAAAGCTTCAACACTTAAAAACTGAATTTACTCTTCTTTTCTTACTTTTCTTCTTCACTTCACTTTTAAAACTAACTACTTACTCTCTATTACTCCTATCTTATCAAAGCTTCAACACTTAAAAACTGAAATTACTCTTCTTTTCTTACTTTTCTTCTTCACTTCACTTTTAAAACTAACTACTATTTATTACTCTTATCTTATCAAAGCAACACTTAAAAACTGATTTTTCTCTTCTTTTCTTACTTTTCTTCTTCACTTCACTTTTAAAACTAACTACTATTTATTACTCTTATCTTATCAAAGCTTCAACACTTAAAAACTGAATTTACTCTTCTTTTCTTACTTTTCTTCTTCACTTCACTTTTAAAACTAACTACTTACTCTATATTACTCTTATCTTATCAAAGCTTCAACACTTAAAAACTGAAATTACTCTTCTTTTCTTACTTTTCTTCTTCACTTCACTTTTAAAACTAACTACTCTCTATTACTCTTATCTTATCAAAGCTTCAACACTTAAAAACTGAAATTACTCTTCTTTTCTTACTTTTCTTCTTCACTTCACTTTTAAAACTAACTACTCTCCATTACTCTTATCTTATCAAAGCTTCAACACTTAAAAACTGAAATTACTCTTCTTTTCTTACTTTTCTTCTTCACTTCACTTTTAAAACTAACTACTCTCTATTACTCTTATCTTATCAAAGCTTCAACACTTAAAAACTGAATTTACTCTTCTTTTCTTACTTTTCTTCTTCACTTCACTTTTAAAACTAACTACTATTTATTACTCTTATCTTATCAAAGCTTCAACACTTAAAAACTGAAATTTCACTTCTTTTCTTACTTTTCTTCTTCACTTCACTTTTAAAACTAACTACTATTTATTGCTCCTATCTTATCAAAGCTTCAACACTTAAAAACTGAAATTACTCTTCTTTTCTTACTTTTCTTCTTCACTTCACTTTTAAAACTAACTACTCTCTATTACTCTTATCTTATCAAAGCTTCAACACTTAAAAACTGAAATTACTCTTCTTTTCTTACTTTTCTTCTTCACTTCACTTTTAAAACTAACTACTCTCCATTACTCTTATCTTATCAAAGCTTCAACACTTAAAAACTGAATTTACTCTTCTTTTCTTACTTTTCTTCTTCACTTCACTTTTAAAACTAACTACTATTTATTACTCTTATCTTATCAAAGCTTCAACACTTAAAAACTGAATTTACTCTTCTTTTCTTACTTTTCTTCTTCACTTCACTTTTAAAACTAACTACTTACTCTCAATTACTCTTATCTTATCAAAGCTTCAACACTTAAAAACTGAATTTACTCTTCTTTTCTTACTTTTCTTCTTCACTTCACTTTTAAAACTAACTACTTACTCTCTATTACTCCTATCTTATCAAAGCTTCAACACTTAAAAACTGAAATTACTCTTCTTTTCTTACTTTTCTTCTTCACTTCACTTTTAAAACTAACTACTTACTCTCTATTACTCCTATCTTATCAAAGCTTCAACACTTAAAAACTGAAATTACTCTTCTTTTCTTACTTTTCTTCTTCACTTCACTTTTAAAACTAACTACTCTCTATTACTCTTATCTTATCAAAGCTTCAACACTTAAAAACTGAAATTATCTTCTTTTCTTACTTTTCTTCTTCACTTCACTTTTAAAACTAACTACTCTCTATTACTCTTATCTTATCAAAGCATCACTTAAAAACTGAATTTACTCTTCTTTTCTTACTTTTCTTCTTCACTTCACTTTTAAAACTAACTACTATTTATTACTCCTATCTTATCAAAGCAACACTTAAAACTGAAATTACTCTTCTTTTCTTACTTTTCTTCTTCACTTCACTTTTAAAACTAACTACTATTTATTACTCTTATCTTATCAAAGCTTCAACACTTAAAAACTGAAATTACTCTTCTTTTCTTACTTTTCTTCTTCACTTCACTTTTAAAACTAACTACTATTTATTACTCTTATCTTATCAAAGCTTCAAGACTTAAAAACTGAATTTACTCTTCTTTTCTTACTTTTCTTCTTCACTTCACTTTAAAACTAACTACTTACTCTATATTACTCTTATCTTATCAAAGCTTCAACACTTAAAAACTGAAATTTCACTTCTTTTCTTACTTTTCTTCTTCACTTCACTTTTAAAACTAACTACTATTTATTGCTCCTATCTTATCAAAGCTTCAACACTTAAAAACTGAAATTACTCTTCTTTTCTTACTTTTCTTCTTCACTTCACTTTTAAAACTAACTACTCTCTATTACTCTTATCTTATCAAAGCTTCAACACTTAAAAACTGAAATTACTCTTCTTTTCTTACTTTTCTTCTTCACTTCACTTTTAAAACTAACTACTCTCCATTACTCTTATCTTATCAAAGCTTCAACACTTAAAAACTGAATTTACTCTTCTTTTCTTACTTTTCTTCTTCACTTCACTTTTAAAACTAACTACTATTTATTACTCTTATCTTATCAAAGCTTCAACACTTAAAAACTGAATTTACTCTTCTTTTCTTACTTTTCTTCTTCACTTCACTTTTAAAACTAACTACTCTCTATTACTCTTATCTTATCAAAGCTTCAACACTTAAAAACTGAAATTATCTTCTTTTCTTACTTTTCTTCTTCACTTCACTTTTAAAACTAACTACTCTCTATTACTCTTATCTTATCAAAGCTTCAACACTTAAAAACTGAAATTACTCTTCTTTTCTTACTTTTCTTCTTCACTTCACTTTTAAAACTAACTACTTACTCTCAATTACTCTTATCTTATCAAAGCAACACTTAAAAACTGAAATTACTCTTCTTTTCTTACTTTTCTTCTTCACTTCACTTTTAAAACTAACTACTTACTCTCTATTACTCCTATCTTATCAAAGCTTCAACACTTAAAAACTGAATTTACTCTTCTTTTCTTACTTTTCTTCTTCACTTCACTTTTAAAACTAACTACTCTCTATTACTCTTATCTTATCAAAGCTTCAACACTTAAAAACTGAAATTATCTTCTTTTCTTACTTTTCTTCTTCACTTCACTTTTAAAACTAACTACTCTCTATTACTCTTATCTTATCAAAGCTTCAACACTTAAAAACTGAATTTACTCTTCTTTTCTTACTTTTCTTCTTCACTTCACTTTTAAAACTAACTACTTACTCTATATTACTCTTATCTTATCAAAGCTTCAACACTTAAAAACTGAAATTTACTCTTCTTTTCTTACTTTTCTTCTTCACTTCACTTTTAAAACTAACTACTATTTATTACTCTTATCTTATCAAAGCTTCAACACTTAAAAACTGAATTTACTCTTCTTTTCTTACTTTTTTTCTTCACTTCACTTTTAAAACTAACTACTCTCCATTACTCTTATCTTATCAAAGCTTCAACACTTAAAAACTGAAATTACTCTTCTTTTCTTACTTTTCTTCTTCACTTCACTTTTAAAACTAACTACTTACTCTCAATTACTCTTATCTTATCAAAGCTTCAACACTTAAAAACTGAATTTACTCTTCTTTTCTTACTTTTCTTCTTCACTTCACTTTTAAAACTAACTACTTACTCTCTATTACTCCTATCTTATCAAAGCTTCAACACTTAAAAACTGAAATTACTCTTCTTTTCTTACTTTTCTTCTTCACTTCACTTTTAAAACTAACTACTATTTATTACTCTTATCTTATCAAAGCAACACTTAAAAACTGATTTTACTCTTCTTTTCTTACTTTTCTTCTTCACTTCACTTTTAAAACTAACTACTATTTATTACTCTTATCTTATCAAAGCTTCAACACTTAAAAACTGAATTTACTCTTCTTTTCTTACTTTTCTTCTTCACTTCACTTTTAAAACTAACTACTTACTCTATATTACTCTTATCTTATCAAAGCTTCAACACTTAAAAACTGAAATTACTCTTCTTTTCTTACTTTTCTTCTTCACTTCACTTTTAAAACTAACTACTCTCTATTACTCTTATCTTATCAAAGCTTCAACACTTAAAAACTGAAATTACTCTTCTTTTCTTACTTTTCTTCTTCACTTCACTTTTAAAACTAACTACTCTCCATTACTCTTATCTTATCAAAGCTTCAACACTTAAAAACTGAAATTACTCTTCTTTTCTTACTTTTCTTCTTCACTTCACTTTTAAAACTAACTACTCTCTATTACTCTTATCTTATCAAAGCTTCAACACTTAAAAACTGAATTTACTCTTCTTTTCTTACTTTTCTTCTTCACTTCACTTTTAAAACTAACTACTATTTATTACTCTTATCTTATCAAAGCTTCAACACTTAAAACTGAAATTTCACTTCTTTTCTTACTTTTCTTCTTCACTTCACTTTTAAAACTAACTACTATTTATTGCTCCTATCTTATCAAAGCTTCAACACTTAAAAACTGAAATTACTCTTCTTTTCTTACTTTTCTTCTTCACTTCACTTTTAAAACTAACTACTCTCTATTACTCTTATCTTATCAAAGCTTCAACACTTAAAAACTGAAATTACTCTTCTTTTCTTACTTTTCTTCTTCACTTCACTTTTAAAACTAACTACTCTCCATTACTCTTATCTTATCAAAGCTTCAACACTTAAAAACTGAATTTACTCTTCTTTTCTTACTTTTCTTCTTCACTTCACTTTTAAAACTAACTACTATTTATTACTCTTATCTTATCAAAGCTTCAACACTTAAAAACTGAATTTACTCTTCTTTTCTTACTTTTCTTCTTCACTTCACTTTTAAAACTAACTACTCTCTATTACTCTTATCTTATCAAAGCTTCAACACTTAAAAACTGAAATTATCTTCTTTTCTTACTTTTCTTCTTCACTTCACTTTTAAAACTAACTACTCTCTATTACTCTTATCTTATCAAAGCTTCAACACTTAAAAACTGAAATTACTCTTCTTTTCTTACTTTTCTTCTTCACTTCACTTTTAAAACTAACTACTTACTCTCAATTACTCTTATCTTATCAAAGCAACACTTAAAAACTGAAATTACTCTTCTTTTCTTACTTTTCTTCTTCACTTCACTTTTAAAACTAACTACTTACTCTCTATTACTCCTATCTTATCAAAGCTTCAACACTTAAAAACTGAAATCACTCTTCTTTTCTTACTTTTCTTCTTCACTTCACTTTTAAAACTAACTACTCTCTATTACTCTTATCTTATCAAAGCTTCAACACTTAAAAACTGAAATTACTCTTCTTTTCTTACTTTTCTTCTTCACTTCACTTTTAAAACTAACTACTCTCTATTACTCTTATCTTATCAAAGCATCACTTAAAAACTGAAATTATCTTCTTTTCTTACTTTTCTTCTTCACTTCACTTTTAAAACTAACTACTCTCTATTACTCTTATCTTATCAAAGCTTCAAGACTTAAAAACTGAAATTACTCTTCTTTTCTTACTTTTCTTCTTCACTTCACTTTTAAAACTAACTACTATTTATTACTCTTATCTTATCAAAGCTTCAACACTTAAAAACTGAATTTACTCTTCTTTTCTTACTTTTCTTCTTCACTTCACTTTTAAAACTAACTACTTACTCTCTATTACTCCTATCTTATCAAAGCTTCAACACTTAAAAACTGAAATTACTCTTCTTTTCTTACTTTTCTTCTTCACTTCACTTTTAAAACTAACTACTTACTCTCTATTACTCCTATCTTATCAAAGCTTCAACACTTAAAAACTGAATTTACTCTTCTTTTCTTACTTTTCTTCTTCACTTCACTTTTAAAACTAACTACTTACTCTCTATTACTCCTATCTTATCAAAGCTTCAACACTTAAAAACTGAATTTACTCTTCTTTTCTTACTTTTCTTCTTCACTTCACTTTTAAAACTAACTACTTACTCTCTATTACTCCTATCTTATCAAAGCTTCAACACTTAAAAACTGAAATCACTCTTCTTTTCTTACTTTTCTTCTTCACTTCACTTTTAAAACTAACTACTTACTCTCAATTACTCTTATCTTATCAAAGCTTCAACACTTAAAAACTGAAATTACTCTTCTTTTCTTACTTTTCTTCTTCACTTCACTTTTAAAACTAACTACTCTCTATTACTCTTATCTTATCAAAGCTTCAACACTTAAAACTGAAATTACTCTTCTTTTCTTACTTTTCTTCTTCACTTCACTTTTAAAACTAACTACTATTTATTACTCTTATCTTATCAAAGCTTCAACACTTAAAAACTGAAATTACTCTTCTTTTCTTACTTTTCTTCTTCACTTCACTTTTAAAACTAACTACTATTTATTACTCTTATCTTATCAAAGCAACACTTAAAAACTGATTTTACTCTTCTTTTCTTACTTTTCTTCTTCACTTCACTTTTAAAACTAACTACTATTTATTACTCTTATCTTATCAAAGCTTCAACACTTAAAAACTGAATTTACTCTTCTTTTCTTACTTTTCTTCTTCACTTCACTTTTAAAACTAACTACTTACTCTATATTACTCTTATCTTATCAAAGCTTCAACACTTAAAAACTGAATTTACTCTTCTTTTCTTACTTTTCTTCTTCACTTCACTTTTAAAACTAACTACTATTTATTACTCTTATCTTATCAAAGCTTCAACACTTAAAAACTGAATTTACTCTTCTTTTCTTACTTTTTTTCTTCACTTCACTTTTAAAACTAACTACTCTCCATTACTCTTATCTTATCAAAGCTTCAACACTTAAAACTGAAATTACTCTTCTTTTCTTACTTTTCTTCTTCACTTCACTTTTAAAACTAACTACTTACTCTCAATTACTCTTATCTTATCAAAGCTTCAACACTTAAAAACTGAATTTACTCTTCTTTTCTTACTTTTCTTCTTCACTTCACTTTTAAAACTAACTACTTACTCTCTATTACTCCTATCTTATCAAAGCTTCAACACTTAAAAACTGAAATTACTCTTCTTTTCTTACTTTTCTTCTTCACTTCACTTTTAAAACTAACTACTTACTCTCTATTACTCCTATCTTATCAAAGCTTCAACACTTAAAAACTGAATTTACTCTTCTTTTCTTACTTTTCTTCTTCACTTCACTTTTAAAACTAACTACTCTCTATTACTCCTATCTTATCAAAGCTTCAACACTTAAAAACTGAAATTACTCTTCTTTTCTTACTTTTCTTCTTCACTTCACTTTTAAAACTAACTACTCTCTATTACTCTTATCTTATCAAAGCTTCAACACTTAAAAACTGAAATTACTCTTCTTTTCTTACTTTTCTTCTTCACTTCACTTTTAAAACTAACTACTATTTATTACTCTTATCTTATCAAAGCTTCAAGACTTAAAAACTGAATTTACTCTTCTTTTCTTACTTTTCTTCTTCACTTCACTTTTAAAACTAACTACTTACTCTATATTACTCTTATCTTATCAAAGCTTCAACACTTAAAAACTGAAATTTCACTTCTTTTCTTACTTTTCTTCTTCACTTCACTTTTAAAACTAACTACTATTTATTGCTCCTATCTTATCAAAGCTTCAACACTTAAAAACTGAAATTACTCTTCTTTTCTTACTTTTCTTCTTCACTTCACTTTTAAAACTAACTACTCTCTATTACTCTTATCTTATCAAAGCTTCAACACTTAAAAACTGAAATTACTCTTCTTTTCTTACTTTTCTTCTTCACTTCACTTTTAAAACTAACTACTCTCCATTACTCTTATCTTATCAAAGCTTCAACACTTAAAAACTGAAATTACTCTTCTTTTCTTACTTTTCTTCTTCACTTCACTTTTAAAACTAACTACTTACTCTCTATTACTCCTATCTTATCAAAGTTTCAACACTTAAAAACTGAATTTACTCTTCTTTTCTTACTTTTCTTCTTCACTTCACTTTTAAAACTAACTACTCTCTATTACTCTTATCTTATCAAAGCTTCAACACTTAAAAACTGAAATTACTCTTCTTTTCCTACTTTTCTTCTTCACTTCACTTTTAAAACTAACTACTCTCTATTACTCTTATCTTATCAAAGCTTCAACACTTAAAAACTGAAATTACTCTTCTTTTCTTACTTTTCTTCTTCACTTCACTTTTAAAACTAACTACTTACTCTCAATTACTCTTATCTTATCAAAGCAACACTTAAAAACTGAAATTACTCTTCTTTTCTTACTTTTCTTCTTCACTTCACTTTTAAAACTAACTACTTACTCTCTATTACTCCTATCTTATCAAAGCTTCAACACTTAAAAACTGAATTTACTCTTCTTTTCTTACTTTTCTTCTTCACTTCACTTTTAAAACTAACTACTCTCTATTACTCTTATCTTATGAAAGCTTCAACACTTAAAAACTGAAATTATCTTCTTTTCTTACTTTTCTTCTTCACTTCACTTTTAAAACTAACTACTCTCTATTACTCTTATCTTATCAAAGCATCACTTAAAAACTGAATTTACTCTTCTTTTCTTACTTTTCTTCTTCACTTCACTTTTAAAACTAACTACTATTTATTACTCCTATCTTATCAAAGCTTCAACACTTAAAAACTGAATTTACTCTTCTTTTCTTACTTTTCTTCTTCACTTCACTTTTAAAACTAACTATTTACTCTCTATTACTCCTATCTTATCAAAGCTTCAACACTTAAAAACTGAAATTACTCTTCTTTTCTTACTTTTCTTCTTCACTTCACTTTTAAAACTAACTACTATTTATTACTCTTATCTTATCAAAGCTTCAACACTTAAAAACTGAATTTACTCTTCTTTTCTTACTTTTCTTCTTCACTTCACTTTTAAAACTAACTACTTACTCTCTATTACTCCTATCTTATCAAAACAACACTTAAAAACTGATTTTACTCTTCTTTTCTTACTTTTCTTCTTCACTTCACTTTTAAAACTAACTACTATTTATTACTCTTATCTTATCAAAGCTTCAACACTTAAAAACTGAATTTACTCTTCTTTTCTTACTTTTCTTCTTCACTTCACTTTTAAAACTAACTACTCTCTATTACTCCTATCTTATCAAAGCTTCAACACTTAAAAACTGAATTTACTCTTCTTTTCTTACTTTTCTTCTTCACTTCACTTTTAAAACTAACTACTTACTCTATATTACTCTTATCTTATCAAAGCTTCAACACTTAAAAACTGAAATTTCTCTTCTTTTCTTACTTTTCTTCTTCACTTCACTTTTAAAACTAACTACTATTTATTGCTCCTATCTTATCAAAGCTTCAACACTTAAAAACTGAAATCACTCTTCTTTTCTTACTTTTCTTTCTTCACTTCACTTTTAAAACTAACTACTTACTCTCTATTACTCCTATCTTATCAAAGCTTCAACACTTAAAAACTGAAATTACTCTTCTTTTCTTACTTTTCTTCTTCACTTCACTTTTAAAACTAACTACTTACTCTCTATTACTCTTATCTTATCAAAGCTTCAACACTTAAAAACTGAAATCACTCTTCTTTTCTTACTTTTCTTCTTCACTTCACTTTTAAAACTAACTACTCTCTATTACTCTTATCTTATCAAAGCTTCAACACTTAAAAACTGAAATTTCTCTTCTTTTCTTACTTTTCTTCTTCACTTCACTTTTAAAACTAACTACTTACTCTCTATTACTCTTATCTTATCAAAGCTTCAACACTTAAAAACTGAAATCACTCTTCTTTTCTTACTTTTCTTCTTCACTTCACTTTTAAAACTAACTACTATTTATTACTCTTATCTTATCAAAGCTTCAACACTTAAAAACTGAAATTACTCTTCTTTTCTTACTTTTCTTCTTCACTTCACTTTTAAAACTAACTACTTACTCTCAATTACTCTTATCTTATCAAAGCAACACTTAAAAACTGAAATTACTCTTCTTTTCTTACTTTTTTTCTTCACTTCACTTTTAAAACTAACTACTTACTCTCTATTACTCCTATCTTATCAAAGCAACACTTAAAAACTGAAATTACTCTTCTTTTCTTACTTTTCTTCTTCACTTCACTTTTAAAACTAACTACTTACTCTCAATTACTCTTATCTTATCAAAGCAACACTTAAAAACTGAAATTACTCTTCTTTTCTTACTTTTTTTCTTCACTTCACTTTTAAAACTAACTACTATTTATTGCTCCTATCTTATCAAAGCTTCAACACTTAAAAACTGAATTTACTCTTCTTTTCTTACTTTTCTTCTTCACTTCACTTTTAAAACTAACTACTATTTATTACTCTTATCTTATCAAAGCTTCAACACTTAAAAACTGAATTTACTCTTCTTTTCTTACTTTTTTTCTTCACTTCACTTTTAAAACTAACTACTCTCCATTACTCTTATCTTATCAAAGCTTCAACACTTAAAAACTGAAATTACTCTTCTTTTCTTACTTTTCTTCTTCACTTCACTTTTAAAACTAACTACTTACTCTCAATTACTCTTATCTTATCAAAGCTTCAACACTTAAAAACTGAATTTACTCTTCTTTTCTTACTTTTCTTCTTCACTTCACTTTTAAAACTAACTACTTACTCTCTATTACTCCTATCTTATCAAAGCTTCAACACTTAAAAACTGAAATTACTCTTCTTTTCTTACTTTTCTTCTTCACTTCACTTTTAAAACTAACTACTTACTCTCTATTACTCCTATCTTATCAAAGCTTCAACACTTAAAAACTGAATTTACTCTTCTTTTCTTACTTTTCTTCTTCACTTCACTTTTAAAACTAACTACTCTCTATTACTCTTATCTTATCAAAGCTTCAACACTTAAAAACTGAAATTACTCTTCTTTTCTTACTTTTCTTCTTCACTTCACTTTTAAAACTAACTACTATTTATTACTCTTATCTTATCAAAGCTTCAAGACTTAAAAACTGAATTTACTCTTCTTTTCTTACTTTTCTTCTTCACTTCACTTTTAAAACTAACTACTTACTCTATATTACTCTTATCTTATCAAAGCTTCAACACTTAAAAACTGAAATTTCACTTCTTTTCTTACTTTTCTTCTTCACTTCACTTTTAAAACTAACTACTATTTATTGCTCCTATCTTATCAAAGCTTCAACACTTAAAAACTGAAATTACTCTTCTTTTCTTACTTTTCTTCTTCACTTCACTTTTAAAACTAACTACTCTCTATTACTCTTATCTTATCAAAGCTTCAACACTTAAAAACTGAAATTACTCTTCTTTTCTTACTTTTCTTCTTCACTTCACTTTTAAAACTAACTACTCTCCATTACTCTTATCTTATCAAAGCTTCAACACTTAAAAACTGAATTTACTCTTCTTTTCTTACTTTTCTTCTTCACTTCACTTTTAAAACTAACTACTTACTCTCTATTACTCCTATCTTATCAAAGTTTCAACACTTAAAAACTGAATTTACTCTTCTTTTCTTACTTTTCTTCTTCACTTCACTTTTAAAACTAACTACTCTCTATTACTCTTATCTTATCAAAGCTTCAACACTTAAAAACTGAAATTACTCTTCTTTTCCTACTTTTCTTCTTCACTTCACTTTTAAAACTAACTACTCTCTATTACTCTTATCTTATCAAAGCTTCAACACTTAAAAACTGAAATTACTCTTCTTTTCTTACTTTTCTTCTTCACTTCACTTTTAAAACTAACTACTTACTCTCAATTACTCTTATCTTATCAAAGCAACACTTAAAAACTGAAATTACTCTTCTTTTCTTACTTTTCTTCTTCACTTCACTTTTAAAACTAACTACTTACTCTCTATTACTCCTATCTTATCAAAGCTTCAACACTTAAAAACTGAATTTACTCTTCTTTTCTTACTTTTCTTCTTCACTTCACTTTTAAAACTAACTACTCTCTATTACTCTTATCTTATGAAAGCTTCAACACTTAAAAACTGAAATTATCTTCTTTTCTTACTTTTCTTCTTCACTTCACTTTTAAAACTAACTACTCTCTATTACTCTTATCTTATCAAAGCATCACTTAAAAACTGAATTTACTCTTCTTTTCTTACTTTTCTTCTTCACTTCACTTTTAAAACTAACTACTATTTATTACTCCTATCTTATCAAAGCTTCAACACTTAAAAACTGAATTTACTCTTCTTTTCTTACTTTTCTTCTTCACTTCACTTTTAAAACTAACTATTTACTCTCTATTACTCCTATCTTATCAAAGCTTCAACACTTAAAAACTGAAATTACTCTTCTTTTCTTACTTTTCTTCTTCACTTCACTTTTAAAACTAACTACTATTTATTACTCTTATCTTATCAAAGCTTCAACACTTAAAAACTGAATTTACTCTTCTTTTCTTACTTTTCTTCTTCACTTCACTTTTAAAACTAACTACTTACTCTCTATTACTCCTATCTTATCAAAACAACACTTAAAAACTGATTTTACTCTTCTTTTCTTACTTTTCTTCTTCACTTCACTTTTAAAACTAACTACTATTTATTACTCTTATCTTATCAAAGCTTCAACACTTAAAAACTGAATTTACTCTTCTTTTCTTACTTTTCTTCTTCACTTCACTTTTAAAACTAACTACTCTCTATTACTCCTATCTTATCAAAGCTTCAACACTTAAAAACTGAATTTACTCTTCTTTTCTTACTTTTCTTCTTCACTTCACTTTTAAAACTAACTACTTACTCTATATTACTCTTATCTTATCAAAGCTTCAACACTTAAAAACTGAAATTTCTCTTCTTTTCTTACTTTTCTTCTTCACTTCACTTTTAAAACTAACTACTATTTATTGCTCCTATCTTATCAAAGCTTCAACACTTAAAAACTGAAATCACTCTTCTTTTCTTACTTTTCTTCTTCACTTCACTTTTAAAACTAACTACTTACTCTCTATTACTCCTATCTTATCAAAGCTTCAACACTTAAAAACTGAAATTACTCTTCTTTTCTTACTTTTCTTCTTCACTTCACTTTTAAAACTAACTACTTACTCTCTATTACTCTTATCTTATCAAAGCTTCAACACTTAAAAACTGAAATCACTCTTCTTTTCTTACTTTTCTTCTTCACTTCACTTTTAAAACTAACTACTCTCTATTACTCTTATCTTATCAAAGCTTCAACACTTAAAAACTGAAATTTCTCTTCTTTTCTTACTTTTCTTCTTCACTTCACTTTTAAAACTAACTACTTACTCTCTATTACTCTTATCTTATCAAAGCTTCAACACTTAAAAACTGAAATCACTCTTCTTTTCTTACTTTTCTTCTTCACTTCACTTTTAAAACTAACTACTATTTATTACTCTTATCTTATCAAAGCTTCAACACTTAAAAACTGAAATTACTCTTCTTTTCTTACTTTTCTTCTTCACTTCACTTTTAAAACTAACTACTTACTCTCAATTACTCTTATCTTATCAAAGCAACACTTAAAAACTGAAATTACTCTTCTTTTCTTACTTTTTTTCTTCACTTCACTTTTAAAACTAACTACTTACTCTCTATTACTCCTATCTTATCAAAGCAACACTTAAAAACTGAATTTACTCTTCTTTTCTTACTTTTCTTCTTCACTTCACTTTTAAAACTAACTACTTACTCTCAATTACTCTTATCTTATCAAAGCAACACTTAAAAACTGAAATTACTCTTCTTTTCTTACTTTTTTTCTTCACTTCACTTTTAAAACTAACTACTATTTATTGCTCCTATCT
Source organism: Loxodes magnus (assembly GCA_946699065.1). NCBI lineage: Eukaryota > Ciliophora > Karyorelictea > Loxodida > Loxodidae > Loxodes > Loxodes magnus. The sequence goes on from CAMPDV010004863.1 coordinate 28,976, forward strand.
TATCAAAGCTTCAACACTTAAAAACTGAAATTTCTCTTCTTTTCTTACTTTTCTTCTTCACTTCACTTTTAAAACTAACTACTATTTATTACTCTTATCTTATCAAAGCTTCAACACTTAAAAACTGATTTTACTCTTCTTTTCTTACTTTTCTTCTTCACTTCACTTTTAAAACTAACTACTCTCTATTACTCTTATCTTATCAAAGCTTCAACACTTAAAAACTGAAATTACTCTTCTTTTCTTACTTTTCTTCTTCACTTCACTTTTAAAACTAACTACTATTTATTACTCTTATCTTATCAAAGCTTCAACACTTAAAAACTGAAATCACTCTTCTTTTCTTACTTTTCTTCTTCACTTCACTTTTAAAACTAACTACTATTTATTACTCTTATCTTATCAAAGCTTCAACACTTAAAAACTGAAATTACTCTTCTTTTCTTACTTTTCTTCTTCACTTCACTTTTAAAACTAACTACTATTTATTACTCTTATCTTATCAAAGCAACACTTAAAAAACTGATTTTACTCTTCTTTTCTTACTTTTCTTCTTCACTTCACTTTTAAAACTAACTACTATTTATTACTCTTATCTTATCAAAGCTTCAACACTTAAAAACTGAATTTACTCTTCTTTTCTTACTTTTCTTCTTCACTTCACTTTTAAAACTAACTACTTACTCTATATTACTCTTATCTTATCAAAGCTTCAACACTTAAAAACTGAATTTACTCTTCTTTTCTTACTTTTCTTCTTCACTTCACTTTTAAAACTAACTACTTACTCTCTATTACTCCTATCTTATCAAAGCTTCAACACTTAAAAACTGAAATTACTCTTCTTTTCTTACTTTTCTTCTTCACTTCACTTTTAAAACTAACTACTCTCTATTACTCTTATCTTATCAAAGCTTCAACACTTAAAACTGAAATTATCTTCTTTTCTTACTTTTCTTCTTCACTTCACTTTTAAAACTAACTACTCTCTATTACTCTTATCTTATCAAAGCATCACTTAAAAACTGAATTTACTCTTCTTTTCTTACTTTTCTTCTTCACTTCACTTTTAAAACTAACTACTATTTATTACTCCTATCTTATCAAAGCAACACTTAAAAACTGAATTTACTCTTCTTTTCTTACTTTTCTTCTTCACTTCACTTTTAAAACTAACTACTCTTTATGACTCTCATCTTATCAAAGCTTCAACACTTAAAAACTGAAATTACTCTTCTTTTCTTACTTTTCTTCTTCACTTCACTTTTAAAACTAACTACTATTTATTACTCTTATCTTATCAAAACAACACTTAAAAACTGAAATCACTCTTCTTTTCTTACTTTTCTTCTTCACTTCACTTTTAAAACTAACTACTATTTATTACTCTTATCTTATCAAAGCTTCAACACTTAAAAACTGAAATCACTCTTCTTTTCTTACTTTTCTTCTTCACTTCACTTTTAAAACTAACTACTCTCCATTACTCTTATCTTATCAAAGCTTCAAGACTTAAAAACTGAAATTACTCTTCTTTTCTTACTTTTCTTCTTCACTTCACTTTTAAAACTAACTACTTACTCTCAATTACTCTTATCTTATCAAAGCTTCAAGACTTAAAAACTGAAATTATCTTCTTTTCTTACTTTTCTTCTTCACTTCACTTTTAAAACTAACTACTCTCTATTACTCTTATCTTATCAAAGCATCACTTAAAAACTGAATTTACTCTTCTTTTCTTACTTTTCTTCTTCACTTCACTTTTAAAACTAACTACTATTTATTACTCCTATCTTATCAAAGCAACACTTAAAAACTGATTTTACTCTTCTTTTCTTACTTTTCTTCTTCACTTCACTTTTAAAACTAACTACTTACTCTCTATTACTCCTATCTTATCAAAGCTTCAAGACTTAAAAACTGAAATTACTCTTCTTTTCTTACTTTTCTTCTTCACTTCACTTTTAAAACTAACTACTCTCTATTACTCTTATCTTATCAAAGCTTCAACACTTAAAAACTGAAATTACTCTTCTTTTCTTACTTTTCTTCTTCACTTCACTTTTAAAACTAACTACTCTCTATTACTCTTATCTTATCAAAGCTTCAACACTTAAAAACTGATTTTACTC
>CAMPDV010004864.1:0-32640 GCA_946699065.1 Loxodes magnus
CTTCTCATCTTTTACTCCTTTTCATTCACATCAAAAACAGAAAAATTGCTCAATACATTCTCTTTCTAAATACCATCACTCGCACTTTTTACTCACTTTTTTAAATTAAAGTTATCACTTTCTTTAAACTATCTTTTCTCCTCATCTTTTACTCCTTTTCATTCACTTCTAAAACAGAAAAATTGCTCAATATTATCTCTTTCTAAACATTATCACTCGCACTTTTTACTCACTTTTATTTACTTAAAGTTATCACTCTCTTTAAACTCACTTTTCTCCTCATCTTTTACTCCTTTTCATTCACTTCTAAAACAGAAAAAATGCTCAATACTCTCTTTTTCTAAACACCATTACTCGCACTTTTTACTCACTTTTATTAAATTAAAGTTATCACTTTCTTTAAACTCACTTTTCTCCTCATCTTTTGCTCTCTTTCATTCACTTCTAAAACAGAAAAATTGCTCAATACATTCTCTTTCTAAATACCATCACTCGCACTTTAAACTCACTTTTATTAAATTAAAGTTATTTCTTTCTTTAAACTCACTTTTCTCCTCATCTTTTGCTCTCTTTCATTCACTTCAAAAACAGAAAAATTGCTCAATACTTTCTCTTTCGAACACAACATCACTCGCACTTTTTACTCACTTTTATTAAATTAAAGTTATCACTTTCTTTAAACTCACTTTACTCCTCATCTTTTACTCCTTTTCATTCACTTCTAAAACAGAAAAAATGCTCAATACTTTCTCTTTCTAAACACGATAACTCCCACTTTTTAATCACTTTTATTAAATTAAAGTTATCACTTTCTTTAAACTATCTTTTCTCCTCATCTTTTACTCCTTTTCATTCACTTCTAAAACAGAAAAAATGCTCAATACTTTCTCTTTCTAAATACCATCACTCGCACTTTTTACTCACTTTTATTAAATTAAAGTTATCACTTTCTTTAAACTATCTTTTCTCCTCATCTTTTACTCCTTTTCATTCACTTAAAAAACAGAAAAATTGCTCAATACTTTCTCTTTCTAAACATTATCACTCGCAATTTTTACTCACTTTTATTAAATTAAAGTTATCACTTTCTTTAAACTCACTTTTCTCCTCATCTTATACTTCAATTCATTCACTTCTAAAACAGAAAAATTGCTTTATACTTTCTCTTTCTAAACACTATCACTCGTTTTTACTCACTTTTATTAAATTAAAGTTATTTCTTTCCTTAAACTCACTTTTCTCCTCATCTTTTACTCCTTTTCATTCACTTCTAAAACAGAAAAATTGCTTTATACTTTCTCTTTCTAAACACCATCATTCGCACTTTAAACTCACTTTTATTAAATTAAAGTTATTTCTTTCTTTAAACTCACTTTTCTCCTCATCTTATACTTCAATTCATTCACTTCTAAAACAGAAAAATTGCTCAATACTTTCTCTTTCTAAACACTATCACTCGCACTTTTTACTCACTTTTATTAAATTAAAGTTATCACTTTCTTTAAACTCACTTTTCTCCTCATCTTTTACTCCTTTTCATTCACTTCTAAAACAGAAAAAATGCTCAATACTTTCTCTTTCAAAACACCATCACTCGCACTTTAAACTCACTTTTATTAAATTAAAGTTATTTCTTTCTTTTAACTCACTTTTCTCCTCATCTTTTGCTCTCTTTCATTCCCTTCTAAAACAGAAAAATTGCTCAATGTTTTCTTTTTCTAAACACCATCATTCGAACTATAAACTCACTTTTATTAAATTAAAGTTATTTCTTTCTTTAAACTCACTTTTCACCTCATCTTATGCTTCAATTCATTCACTTCTAAAACAGAAAAATTGCTCAATGTTTTCTTTTTCTAAACACCATCATTCGCACTTTAAACTCACTTTTATTAAATTAAAGTTATCACTTTCTTTAAACTCACTTTTCACCTCATCTTTTACTCCTTTTCATTCACTTCTAAAACAGAAAAATGTCTCAATACTTTCTCTTTCTACACACCATCACTCGCACTTTAAACTCACTTTTATTAAATTAAAGTTATCACTCTCTTTAAACTCACTTTTCTCCTCATCTTTTACTCCTCTTCATTCACTTAAAAAACAGAAAAATTGCTCAATACTTTCTCTTTCTTAACACCGTTACTCGTTTTTACTCGCTTTTATTAAATTAAAGTTATAACTTTCTTTAAATCACTTTTCTCCTCATCTTTTACTCCTCTTCATTCACTTCTAAAACAGAAAAATTGCTCAATACTTTCTCTTTCTAAACACTATCACTCGTTTTTACTCGCTTTTATTAAATTAAAGTTATAACTTTCTTTAAACTCACTTTTCTCCTCATCTTTTACTCCTCTTCATTCACTTCTAAAACAGAAAAATTGCTCAATACTTTCTCTTTCTAAACACTATCACTCGCACTTTTTACTCACTTTTATTAAATTAAAGTTATCACTTTCTTTAAACTCACTTTTCTCCTCATCTTTTACTCCTTTTCATTCACTTCTAAAACAGAAAAAATGCTCAATACTTTCTCTTTCAAAACACCATCACTCGAACTTTAAACTCACTTTTATTAAATTAAAGTTATTTCTTTCTTTAAACTCACTTTTCTCCTCATCTTATACTTCAATTCATTCACTTCTAAAACAGAAAAATTGCTCAATACTTTCTCTTTCTAAACACTATCACTCGCACTTTTTACTCACTTTTATTAAATTAAAGTTATCACTTTCTTTAAACTCACTTTTCTCCTCATCTTTTACTCCTTTTCATTCACTTCTAAAACAGAAAAAATGCTCAATACTTTCTCTTTCAAAACACCATCACTCGAACTTTAAACTCACTTTTATTAAATTAAAGTTATAACTTTCTTTAAACTCACTTTTCTCCTCATCTTTTGCTCTCTTTCATTCACTTCTAAAACAGAAAAATTGCTTTATACTTTCTCTTTCTAAACACCATCATTCGCACTTTAAACTCACTTTTATTAAATTAAAGTTATTTCTTTCTTTAAACTCACTTTTCTCCTCATCTTTTGCTCTCTTTCATTCACTTCAAAAACAGAAAAATTGCTCAATACTTTCTCTTTCGAACACAACATCACTCGCACTTTTTACTCACTTTTATTAAATTAAAGTTATCACTTTCTTTAAACTCACTTTTCACCTCATCTTTTACTCCTTTTCATTCACTTCTAAAACAGAAAAAATGCTCAATACTCTCATTTTTCTAAACACCATTAATCGCACTTTTTACTCACTTTTATTAAATTAAAGTTATCACTTTCTTTAAACTCACTTTTCTCCTCATCTTTTACTCCTTTTCATTCACTTCTAAAACAGAAAAATTTCTCAATACTTTCTCTTTCTACACACCATCACTCGCACTTTAAACTCACTTTTATTAAATTAAAGTTATTTCTTTCTTTAAACTCACTTTTCTCCTCATCTTTTGCTCTCTTTCATTCACTTCAAAAACAGAAAAATTGCTCAATACTTTCTCTTTCGAACACAACATCACTCGCACTTTTTACTCACTTTTATTAAATTAAAGTTATCACTTTCTTTAAACTCACTTTTCACCTCATCTTTTACTCCTTTTCATTCACTTCTAAAACAGAAAAAATGCTCAATACTCTCTTTTTCTAAACACCATTACTCGCACTTTTTACTCACTTTTATTAAATTAAAGTTATCACTTTCTTTAAACTATCTTTTCTCCTCATCTTTTACTCCTTTTCATTCACTTCTAAAACAGAAAAATTGCTCAATACTTTCTCTTTCTAAACACTATCACTCGTTTTTACTCGCTTTTATTAAATTAAAGTTATAACTTTCTTTAAACTCACTTTTCTCCTCATCTTTTACTCCTTTTCATTCACTTCTAAAACAGAAAAATGTCTCAATACTTTCTCTTTCTACACACCATCACTCGTTTTTACTCACTTTTATTAAATTAATTAATCACTTTCTTTAAACTCACTTTTCTCCTCATCTTTTGCTTCAATTCATTCACTTCTAAAACAGAAAAATTGCTCAATACTTTCTCTTTCTAAACACTATCACTCGTTTAAACTCACTTTTATTAAATTAAAGTTATCACTTTCTTTAAACTCACTTTTCTTCTCATCTTTTACTACTCTTCATTCACTTCTAAAACAGAAAAATTGCTCAATACTTTCTCTTTCTAAACACTATCACTCGCACTTTTTACTCACTTTTATTAAATTAAAGTTATCACTTTCTTTAAACTCACTTTTCTCCTCATCTTTTACTCCTTTTCATTCACTTCTAAAACAGAAAAAATACTCAATACATTCTCTTTCTAAACACTATCACTCGTTTTTACTCACTTTTATTAAATTAAAGTTATCACTTTCTTTAAACTCACTTTTCTCCTCATCTTTTACTCCTTTTCATTCACTTCTAAAACAGAAAAATTGCTCAATACTTTCTCTTTCTAAACACTATCACTCGCACTTTTTACTCACTTTTATTAAATTAAAGTTATCACTTTCTTTAAACTCACTTTTCTCCTCATCTTTTACTCCTTTTCATTCACTTCTAAAACAGAAAAAATACTCAATACATTCTCTTTCTAAATACCATCACTCGTTTTTACTCACTTTTATTAAATTAAAGTTATAACTTTCTTTAAACTCACTTTTCTTCTCATCTTTTACTCCTCTTCATTCACTTCTAAAACAGAAAAATTGCTCAATACTTTCTCTTTCTAAACACTATCACTCGAACTTTAAACTCACTTTTATTAAATTAAAGTTATCACTTTCTTTAAACTCACTTTTCTCCTCATCTTTTACTCCTTTTCATTCACTTCTAAAACAGAAAAAATACTCAATACATTCTCTTTCTAAACACTATCACTCGTTTTTACTCACTTTTATTAAATTAAAGTTATCACTTTCTTTAAACTCACTTTTCTCCTCATCTTTTACTCCTTTTCATTCACTTCTAAAACAGAAAAATTGCTCAATACTTTCTCTTTCTAAACACTATCACTCGCACTTTTTACTCACTTTTATTAAATTAAAGTTATCACTTTCTTTAAACTCACTTTTCTCCTCATCTTTTACTCCTTTTCATTCACTTCTAAAACAGAAAAATTTCTCAATACTTTCTCTTTCTACACACCATCACTCGCACTTTAAACTCACTTTTATTAAATTAAAGTTATTTCTTTCTTTAAACTCACTTTTCTCCTCATCTTTTGCTCTCTTTCATTCACTTCAAAAACAGAAAAATTGCTCAATACTTTCTCTTTCGAACACAACATCACTCGCACTTTTTACTCACTTTTATTAAATTAAAGTTATCACTTTCTTTAAACTCACTTTTCACCTCATCTTATGCTTCAATTCATTCACTTCTAAAACAGAAAAATTGCTCAATACTTTCTCTTTCTAAACACTATCACTCGTTTTTACTCACTTTTATTAAATTAAAGTTATCACTTTCTTTAAACTCACTTTTCTCCTCATCTTTTACTCCTTTTCATTCACTTCTAAAACAGAAAAAATACTCAATACATTCTCTTTCTAAACACTATCACTCGTTTTTACTCACTTTTATTAAATTAAAGTTATCACTTTCTTTAAACTCACTTTTCTCCTCATCTTTTACTCCTTTTCATTCACTTCTAAAACAGAAAAATTGCTCAATACTTTCTCTTTCTAAACACTATCACTCGCACTTTTTACTCACTTTTATTAAATTAAAGTTATCACTTTCTTTAAACTCACTTTTCTCCTCATCTTTTACTCCTTTTCATTCACTTCTAAAACAGAAAAAATACTCAATACATTCTCTTTCTAAATACCATCACTCGTTTTTACTCACTTTTATTAAATTAAAGTTATAACTTTCTTTAAACTCACTTTTCTTCTCATCTTTTACTCCTCTTCATTCACTTCTAAAACAGAAAAATTGCTCAATACTTTCTCTTTCTAAACACTATCACTCGAACTTTAAACTCACTTTTATTAAATTAAAGTTATCACTTTCTTTAAACTCACTTTTCTCCTCATCTTTTACTCCTTTTCATTCACTTCTAAAACAGAAAAAATACTCAATACATTCTCTTTCTAAACACTATCACTCGTTTTTACTCACTTTTATTAAATTAAAGTTATCACTTTCTTTAAACTCACTTTTCTCCTCATCTTTTACTCCTTTTCATTCACTTCTAAAACAGAAAAAATACTCAATACATTCTCTTTCTAAACACTATCACTCGTTTTTACTCACTTTTATTAAATTAAAGTTATAACTTTCTTTAAACTCACTTTTCTCCTCATCTTTTACTCCTTTTCATTCACTTCTAAAACAGAAAAATTGCTCAATACTTTCTCTTTCTAAACACTATCACTCGAACTTTAAACTCACTTTTATTAAATTAAAGTTATCACTTTCTTTAAACTCACTTTTCTTCTCATCTTTTACTCCTCTTCATTCACTTCTAAAACAGAAAAATTGCTCAATACTTTCTCTTTCTAAACACTATCACTCGCACTTTTTACTCACTTTTATTAAATTAAAGTTATCACTTTCTTTAAACTCACTTTTCTCCTCATCTTTTACTCCTTTTCATTCACTTCTAAAACAGAAAAAATACTCAATACATTCTCTTTCTAAATACCATCACTCGTTTTTACTCACTTTTATTAAATTAAAGTTATAACTTTCTTTAAACTCACTTTTCTTCTCATCTTTTACTCCTCTTCATTCACTTCTAAAACAGAAAAATTGCTCAATACTTTCTCTTTCTAAACACTATCACTCGAACTTTAAACTCACTTTTATTAAATTAAAGTTATCACTTTCTTTAAACTCACTTTTCTCCTCATCTTTTACTCCTTTTCATTCACTTCTAAAACAGAAAAAATACTCAATACATTCTCTTTCTAAATACCATCACTCGTTTTTACTCACTTTTATTAAATTAAAGTTATAACTTTCTTTAAACTCACTTTTCTTCTCATCTTTTACTCCTCTTCATTCACTTCTAAAACAGAAAAATTGCTCAATACTTTCTCTTTCTAAACACTATCACTCGAACTTTAAACTCACTTTTATTAAATTAAAGTTATCACTTTCTTTAAACTCACTTTTCTCCTCATCTTTTACTCCTTTTCATTCACTTCTAAAACAGAAAAAATACTCAATACATTCTCTTTCTAAACACTATCACTCGTTTTTACTCACTTTTATTAAATTAAAGTTATCACTTTCTTTAAACTCACTTTTCTCCTCATCTTTTACTCCTTTTCATTCACTTCTAAAACAGAAAAATTGCTCAATACTTTCTCTTTCTAAACACTATCACTCGCACTTTTTACTCACTTTTATTAAATTAAAGTTATCACTTTCTTTAAACTCACTTTTCTCCTCATCTTTTACTCCTTTTCATTCACTTCTAAAACAGAAAAATTTCTCAATACTTTCTCTTTCTACACACCATCACTCGCACTTTAAACTCACTTTTATTAAATTAAAGTTATTTCTTTCTTTAAACTCACTTTTCTCCTCATCTTTTGCTCTCTTTCATTCACTTCAAAAACAGAAAAATTGCTCAATACTTTCTCTTTCGAACACAACATCACTCGCACTTTTTACTCACTTTTATTAAATTAAAGTTATCACTTTCTTTAAACTCACTTTTCACCTCATCTTATGCTTCAATTCATTCACTTCTAAAACAGAAAAATTGCTCAATACTTTCTCTTTCTAAACACTATCACTCGTTTTTACTCACTTTTATTAAATTAAAGTTATCACTTTCTTTAAACTCACTTTTCTCCTCATCTTTTACTCCTTTTCATTCACTTCTAAAACAGAAAAAATACTCAATACATTCTCTTTCTAAACACTATCACTCGTTTTTACTCACTTTTATTAAATTAAAGTTATCACTTTCTTTAAACTCACTTTTCTCCTCATCTTTTACTCCTTTTCATTCACTTCTAAAACAGAAAAATTGCTCAATACTTTCTCTTTCTAAACACTATCACTCGCACTTTTTACTCACTTTTATTAAATTAAAGTTATCACTTTCTTTAAACTCACTTTTCTCCTCATCTTTTACTCCTTTTCATTCACTTCTAAAACAGAAAAAATACTCAATACATTCTCTTTCTAAATACCATCACTCGTTTTTACTCACTTTTATTAAATTAAAGTTATAACTTTCTTTAAACTCACTTTTCTTCTCATCTTTTACTCCTCTTCATTCACTTCTAAAACAGAAAAATTGCTCAATACTTTCTCTTTCTAAACACTATCACTCGAACTTTAAACTCACTTTTATTAAATTAAAGTTATCACTTTCTTTAAACTCACTTTTCTCCTCATCTTTTACTCCTTTTCATTCACTTCTAAAACAGAAAAAATACTCAATACATTCTCTTTCTAAACACTATCACTCGTTTTTACTCACTTTTATTAAATTAAAGTTATCACTTTCTTTAAACTCACTTTTCTCCTCATCTTTTACTCCTTTTCATTCACTTCTAAAACAGAAAAAATACTCAATACATTCTCTTTCTAAACACTATCACTCGTTTTTACTCACTTTTATTAAATTAAAGTTATAACTTTCTTTAAACTCACTTTTCTCCTCATCTTTTACTCCTTTTCATTCACTTCTAAAACAGAAAAATTGCTCAATACTTTCTCTTTCTAAACACTATCACTCGCACTTTTTACTCACTTTTATTAAATTAAAGTTATCACTTTCTTTAAACTCACTTTTCTCCTCATCTTTTACTCCTTTTCATTCACTTCTAAAACAGAAAAAATACTCAATACATTCTCTTTCTAAATACCATCACTCGTTTTTACTCACTTTTATTAAATTAAAGTTATAACTTTCTTTAAACTCACTTTTCTCCTCATCTTTTACTCCTTTTCATTCACTTCTAAAACAGAAAAATTGCTCAATACTTTCTCTTTCTAAACACTATCACTCGAACTTTAAACTCACTTTTATTAAATTAAAGTTATTTCTTTCTTTAAACTCACTTTTCTCCTCATCTTATGCTTCAATTCATTCACTTCTAAAACAGAAAAATTGCTCAATACTTTCTCTTTCTAAACACTATCACTCGTTTTTACTCACTTTTATTAAATTAAAGTTATAACTTTCTTTAAACTCACTTTTCTTCTCATCTTTTACTCCTCTTCATTCACTTCTAAAACAGAAAAATTGCTCAATACTTTCTCTTTCTAAACACTATCACTCGTTTTTACTCGCTTTTATTAAATTAAAGTTATCACTTTCTTTAAACTCACTTTTCTCCTCATCTTTTACTCCTCTTCATTCACTTCTAAAACAGAAAAATTACTCAATACTTTCTCTTTCTAAACACTATCACTCGTTTTTACTCGCTTTTATTAAATTAAAGTTATAACTTTCTTTAAACTCACTTTTCTCCTCATCTTTTACTCCTCTTCATTCACTTCTAAAACAGAAAAATTGCTCAATACTTTCTCTTTCTAAACACTATCACTCGTTTTTACTCACTTTTATTAAATTAAAGTTATAACTTTCTTTAAATCACTTTTCTCCTCATCTTTTACTCCTCTTCATTCACTTCTAAAACAGAAAAATTGCTCAATACTTTCTCTTTCTAAACACTATCACTCGTTTTTACTCGCTTTTATTAAATTAAAGTTATAACTTTCTTTAAACTCACTTTTCTCCTCATCTTTTACTCCTCTTCATTCACTTCTAAAACAGAAAAATTGCTCAATACTTTCTCTTTCTAAACACTATCACTCGTTTTTACTCGCTTTTATTAAATTAAAGTTATAACTTTCTTTAAACTCACTTTTCTCCTCATCTTTTACTCCTCTTCATTCACTTCTAAAACAGAAAAATTGCTCAATACTTTCTCTTTCTAAACACTATCACTCGCACTTTTTACTCGCTTTTATTAAATTAAAGTTATAACTTTCTTTAAACTCACTTTTCTCCTCATCTTTTACTCCTTTCATTCACTTCTAAAACAGAAAAATTACTCAATACTTTCTCTTTCTTAACACCGTTACTCGTTTTTACTCGCTTTTATTAAATTAAAGTTATAACTTTCTTTAAACTCACTTTTCTCCTCATCTTTTACTCCTTTTCATTTACTTCTAAAACAGAAATTTTACTCAATACTTTCTCTTTCTAAACACTATCACTCGTTTTTACTCGCTTTTATTAAATTAAAGTTATAACTTTCTTTAAACTCACTTTTCTCCTCATCTTTTACTCCTCTTCATTCACTTCTAAAACAGAAAAATTGCTCAATACTTTCTCTTTCTAAACACCGTTAATCGTTTTTACTCACTTTTATTAAATTAAAGTTATAACTTTCTTTAAACTCACTTTTCTCCTCATCTTTTACTCCTTTCATTCACTTCTAAAACAGAAAAATTACTCAATACTTTCTCTTTCTAAACACTATCACTCGTTTTTACTCGCTTTTATTAAATTAAAGTTATAACTTTCTTTAAACTCACTTTTCTCCTCATCTTTTACTCCTCTTCATTCACTTCTAAAACAGAAAAATTACTCAATACTTTCTCTTTCTAAACACTATCACTCGTTTTTACTCGCTTTTATTAAATTAAAGTTATAACTTTCTTTAAACTCACTTTTCTCCTCATCTTTTACTCCTCTTCATTCACTTCTAAAACAGAAAAATTGCTCAATACTTTCTCTTTCTAAACACTATCACTCGTTTTTACTCGCTTTTATTAAATTAAAGTTATAACTTTCTTTAAACTCACTTTTCTCCTCATCTTTTACTCCTTTTCATTCACTTCTAAAACAGAAAAATTGCTCAATACTTTCTCTTTCTAAACACTATCACTCGTTTTTACTCACTTTTATTAAATTAAAGTTATAACTTTCTTTAAACTCACTTTTCTCCTGATCTTTTACTCCTCTTCATTCACTTCTAAAACAGAAAAATTGCTCAATACTTTCTCTTTCTTAACACCGTTACTCGTTTTTACTCACTTTTATTAAATTAAAGTTATAACTTTCTTTAAACTCACTTTTCTCCTCATCTTTTACTCCTCTTCATTCACTTCTAAAACAGAAAAATTGCTCAATACTTTCTCTTTCTAAACACTATCACTCGTTTTTACTCGCTTTTATTAAATTAAAGTTATAACTTTCTTTAAACTCACTTTTCTCCTCATCTTTTACTCCTCTTCATTCACTTCTAAAACAGAAAAATTGCTCAATACTTTCTCTTTCTAAACACTATCACTCGTTTTTACTCGCTTTTATTAAATTAAAGTTATAACTTTCTTTAAACTCACTTTTCTCCTCATCTTTTACTCCTCTTCATTCACTTCTAAAACAGAAAAATTGCTCAATACTTTCTCTTTCTTACACACCATCACTCGTTTTTACTCGCTTTTATTAAATTAAAGTTATAACTTTCTTTAAACTCACTTTTCTCCTCATCTTTTACTCCTTTCATTCACTTCTAAAACAGAAAAATTACTCAATACTTTCTCTTTCTTAACACCGTTACTCGTTTTTACTCGCTTTTATTAAATTAAAGTTATAACTTTCTTTAAACTCACTTTTCTCCTCATCTTTTACTCCTTTTCATTTACTTCTAAAACAGAAATTTTACTCAATACTTTCTCTTTCTAAACACTATCACTCGTTTTTACTCGCTTTTATTAAATTAAAGTTATAACTTTCTTTAAACTCACTTTTCTCCTCATCTTTTACTCCTCTTCATTCACTTCTAAAACAGAAAAATTGCTCAATACTTTCTCTTTCTAAACACCGTTAATCGTTTTTACTCACTTTTATTAAATTAAAGTTATAACTTTCTTTAAACTCACTTTTCTCCTCATCTTTTACTCCTTTCATTCACTTCTAAAACAGAAAAATTACTCAATACTTTCTCTTTCTAAACACTATCACTCGTTTTTACTCGCTTTTATTAAATTAAAGTTATAACTTTCTTTAAACTCACTTTTCTCCTCATCTTTTACTCCTCTTCATTCACTTCTAAAACAGAAAAATTACTCAATACTTTCTCTTTCTAAACACTATCACTCGTTTTTACTCGCTTTTATTAAATTAAAGTTATAACTTTCTTTAAACTCACTTTTCTCCTCATCTTTTACTCCTCTTCATTCACTTCTAAAACAGAAAAATTGCTCAATACTTTCTCTTTCTAAACACTATCACTCGTTTTTACTCGCTTTTATTAAATTAAAGTTATAACTTTCTTTAAACTCACTTTTCTCCTCATCTTTTACTCCTTTTCATTCACTTCTAAAACAGAAAAATTGCTCAATACTTTCTCTTTCTAAACACTATCACTCGTTTTTACTCACTTTTATTAAATTAAAGTTATAACTTTCTTTAAACTCACTTTTCTCCTGATCTTTTACTCCTCTTCATTCACTTCTAAAACAGAAAAATTGCTCAATACTTTCTCTTTCTTAACACCGTTACTCGTTTTTACTCACTTTTATTAAATTAAAGTTATAACTTTCTTTAAACTCACTTTTCTCCTCATCTTTTACTCCTCTTCATTCACTTCTAAAACAGAAAAATTGCTCAATACTTTCTCTTTCTAAACACTATCACTCGTTTTTACTCGCTTTTATTAAATTAAAGTTATAACTTTCTTTAAACTCACTTTTCTCCTCATCTTTTACTCCTCTTCATTCACTTCTAAAACAGAAAAATTGCTCAATACTTTCTCTTTCTAAACACTATCACTCGTTTTTACTCGCTTTTATTAAATTAAAGTTATAACTTTCTTTAAACTCACTTTTCTCCTCATCTTTTACTCCTCTTCATTTACTTCTAAAACAGAAAAATTGCTCAATACTTTCTCTTTCTAAACACTATCACTCGTTTTTACTCGCTTTTATTAAATTAAAGTTATAACTTTCTTTAAACTCACTTTTCTCCTCATCTTTTACTTCTTTCATTCATTTCTAAAACAGAAAAATTGCTCAATACTTTCTCTTTCTAAACACTATCACTCGTTTTTACTCGCTTTTATTAAATTAAAGTTATAACTTTCTTTAAACTCACTTTTCTCCTCATCTTTTACTCCTTTTCATTCACTTCTAAAACAGAAAAATTGCTCAATACTTTCTCTTTCTAAACACTATCACTCGTTTTTACTCACTTTTATTAAATTAAAGTTATAACTTTCTTTAAACTCACTTTTCTCCTGATCTTTTACTCCTCTTCATTCACTTCTAAAACAGAAAAATTGCTCAATACTTTCTCTTTCTTAACACCGTTACTCGTTTTTACTCACTTTTATTAAATTAAAGTTATAACTTTCTTTAAACTCACTTTTCTCCTCATCTTTTACTCCTCTTCATTCACTTCTAAAACAGAAAAATTGCTCAATACTTTCTCTTTCTAAACACTATCACTCGTTTTTACTCGCTTTTATTAAATTAAAGTTATAACTTTCTTTAAACTCACTTTTCTCCTCATCTTTTACTCCTCTTCATTCACTTCTAAAACAGAAAAATTGCTCAATACTTTCTCTTTCTAAACACTATCACTCGTTTTTACTCGCTTTTATTAAATTAAAGTTATAACTTTCTTTAAACTCACTTTTCTCCTCATCTTTTACTCCTCTTCATTCACTTCTAAAACAGAAAAATTACTCAATACTTTCTCTTTCTAAACACTATCACTCGTTTTTACTCGCTTTTATTAAATTAAAGTTATAACTTTCTTTAAACTCACTTTTCTCCTCATCTTTTACTCCTCTTCATTCACTTCTAAAACAGAAAAATTGCTCAATACTTTCTCTTTCTAAACACTATCACTCGTTTTTACTCACTTTTATTAAATTAAAGTTATAACTTTCTTTAAATCACTTTTCTCCTCATCTTTTACTCCTCTTCATTCACTTCTAAAACAGAAAAATTGCTCAATACTTTCTCTTTCTAAACACTATCACTCGTTTTTACTCGCTTTTATTAAATTAAAGTTATAACTTTCTTTAAACTCACTTTTCTCCTCATCTTTTACTCCTCTTCATTCACTTCTAAAACAGAAAAATTGCTCAATACTTTCTCTTTCTTAACACCGTTACTCGTTTTTACTCGCTTTTATTAAATTAAAGTTATAACTTTCTTTAAACTCACTTTTCTCCTCATCTTTTACTCCTCTTCATTCACTTCTAAAACAGAAAAATTGCTCAATACTTTCTCTTTCTTACACACCATCACTCGTTTTTACTCGCTTTTATTAAATTAAAGTTATAACTTTCTTTAAACTCACTTTTCTCCTCATCTTTTACTCCTTTCATTCACTTCTAAAACAGAAAAATTACTCAATACTTTCTCTTTCTTAACACCGTTACTCGTTTTTACTCGCTTTTATTAAATTAAAGTTATAACTTTCTTTAAACTCACTTTTCTCCTCATCTTTTACTCCTTTTCATTTACTTCTAAAACAGAAATTTTACTCAATACTTTCTCTTTCTAAACACTATCACTCGTTTTTACTCGCTTTTATTAAATTAAAGTTATAACTTTCTTTAAACTCACTTTTCTCCTCATCTTTTACTCCTCTTCATTCACTTCTAAAACAGAAAAATTGCTCAATACTTTCTCTTTCTAAACACCGTTAATCGTTTTTACTCACTTTTATTAAATTAAAGTTATAACTTTCTTTAAACTCACTTTTCTCCTCATCTTTTACTCCTTTCATTCACTTCTAAAACAGAAAAATTACTCAATACTTTCTCTTTCTAAACACTATCACTCGTTTTTACTCGCTTTTATTAAATTAAAGTTATAACTTTCTTTAAACTCACTTTTCTCCTCATCTTTTACTCCTCTTCATTCACTTCTAAAACAGAAAAATTACTCAATACTTTCTCTTTCTAAACACTATCACTCGTTTTTACTCGCTTTTATTAAATTAAAGTTATAACTTTCTTTAAACTCACTTTTCTCCTCATCTTTTACTCCTCTTCATTCACTTCTAAAACAGAAAAATTGCTCAATACTTTCTCTTTCTAAACACTATCACTCGTTTTTACTCGCTTTTATTAAATTAAAGTTATAACTTTCTTTAAACTCACTTTTCTCCTCATCTTTTACTCCTTTTCATTCACTTCTAAAACAGAAAAATTGCTCAATACTTTCTCTTTCTAAACACTATCACTCGTTTTTACTCACTTTTATTAAATTAAAGTTATAACTTTCTTTAAACTCACTTTTCTCCTGATCTTTTACTCCTCTTCATTCACTTCTAAAACAGAAAAATTGCTCAATACTTTCTCTTTCTTAACACCGTTACTCGTTTTTACTCACTTTTATTAAATTAAAGTTATAACTTTCTTTAAACTCACTTTTCTCCTCATCTTTTACTCCTCTTCATTCACTTCTAAAACAGAAAAATTGCTCAATACTTTCTCTTTCTAAACACTATCACTCGTTTTTACTCGCTTTTATTAAATTAAAGTTATAACTTTCTTTAAACTCACTTTTCTCCTCATCTTTTACTCCTCTTCATTCACTTCTAAAACAGAAAAATTGCTCAATACTTTCTCTTTCTAAACACTATCACTCGTTTTTACTCGCTTTTATTAAATTAAAGTTATAACTTTCTTTAAACTCACTTTTCTCCTCATCTTTTACTCCTCTTCATTCACTTCTAAAACAGAAAAATTGCTCAATACTTTCTCTTTCTTACACACCATCACTCGTTTTTACTCGCTTTTATTAAATTAAAGTTATAACTTTCTTTAAACTCACTTTTCTCCTCATCTTTTACTCCTTTCATTCACTTCTAAAACAGAAAAATTACTCAATACTTTCTCTTTCTTAACACCGTTACTCGTTTTTACTCGCTTTTATTAAATTAAAGTTATAACTTTCTTTAAACTCACTTTTCTCCTCATCTTTTACTCCTTTTCATTTACTTCTAAAACAGAAATTTTACTCAATACTTTCTCTTTCTAAACACTATCACTCGTTTTTACTCGCTTTTATTAAATTAAAGTTATAACTTTCTTTAAACTCACTTTTCTCCTCATCTTTTACTCCTCTTCATTCACTTCTAAAACAGAAAAATTGCTCAATACTTTCTCTTTCTAAACACCGTTAATCGTTTTTACTCACTTTTATTAAATTAAAGTTATAACTTTCTTTAAACTCACTTTTCTCCTCATCTTTTACTCCTTTCATTCACTTCTAAAACAGAAAAATTACTCAATACTTTCTCTTTCTAAACACTATCACTCGTTTTTACTCGCTTTTATTAAATTAAAGTTATAACTTTCTTTAAACTCACTTTTCTCCTCATCTTTTACTCCTCTTCATTCACTTCTAAAACAGAAAAATTACTCAATACTTTCTCTTTCTAAACACTATCACTCGTTTTTACTCGCTTTTATTAAATTAAAGTTATAACTTTCTTTAAACTCACTTTTCTCCTCATCTTTTACTCCTCTTCATTCACTTCTAAAACAGAAAAATTGCTCAATACTTTCTCTTTCTAAACACTATCACTCGTTTTTACTCGCTTTTATTAAATTAAAGTTATAACTTTCTTTAAACTCACTTTTCTCCTCATCTTTTACTCCTTTTCATTCACTTCTAAAACAGAAAAATTGCTCAATACTTTCTCTTTCTAAACACTATCACTCGTTTTTACTCACTTTTATTAAATTAAAGTTATAACTTTCTTTAAACTCACTTTTCTCCTGATCTTTTACTCCTCTTCATTCACTTCTAAAACAGAAAAATTGCTCAATACTTTCTCTTTCTTAACACCGTTACTCGTTTTTACTCACTTTTATTAAATTAAAGTTATAACTTTCTTTAAACTCACTTTTCTCCTCATCTTTTACTCCTCTTCATTCACTTCTAAAACAGAAAAATTGCTCAATACTTTCTCTTTCTAAACACTATCACTCGTTTTTACTCGCTTTTATTAAATTAAAGTTATAACTTTCTTTAAACTCACTTTTCTCCTCATCTTTTACTCCTCTTCATTCACTTCTAAAACAGAAAAATTGCTCAATACTTTCTCTTTCTAAACACTATCACTCGTTTTTACTCGCTTTTATTAAATTAAAGTTATAACTTTCTTTAAACTCACTTTTCTCCTCATCTTTTACTCCTCTTCATTTACTTCTAAAACAGAAAAATTGCTCAATACTTTCTCTTTCTAAACACTATCACTCGTTTTTACTCGCTTTTATTAAATTAAAGTTATAACTTTCTTTAAACTCACTTTTCTCCTCATCTTTTACTTCTTTCATTCATTTCTAAAACAGAAAAATTGCTCAATACTTTCTCTTTCTAAACACTATCACTCGTTTTTACTCGCTTTTATTAAATTAAAGTTATAACTTTCTTTAAACTCACTTTTCTCCTCATCTTTTACTCCTCTTCATTCACTTCTAAAACAGAAAAATTGCTCAATACTTTCTCTTTCTAAACACTATCACTCGTTTTTACTCGCTTTTATTAAATTAAAGTTATAACTTTCTTTAAACTCACTTTTCTCCTCATCTTTTACTCCTCTTCATTCACTTCTAAAACAGAAAAATTACTCAATACTTTCTCTTTCTAAACACTATCACTCGTTTTTACTCGCTTTTATTAAATTAAAGTTATAACTTTCTTTAAACTCACTTTTCTCCTCATCTTTTACTCCTCTTCATTTACTTCTAAAACAGAAAAATTGCTCAATACTTTCTCTTTCTAAACACTATCACTCGTTTTTACTCACTTTTATTAAATTAAAGTTATAACTTTCTTTAAACTCACTTTTCTCCTCATCTTTTACTCCTCTTCATTCACTTCTAAAACAGAAAAATTGCTCAATACTTTCTCTTTCTAAACACTATCACTCGTTTTTACTCGCTTTTATTAAATTAAAGTTATAACTTTCTTTAAACTCACTTTTCTCCTCATCTTTTACTCCTCTTCATTCACTTCTAAAACAGAAAAATTGCTCAATACTTTCTCTTTCTAAACACTATCACTCGTTTTTACTCGCTTTTATTAAATTAAAGTTATAACTTTCTTTAAACTCACTTTTCTCCTCATCTTTTACTCCTCTTCATTCACTTCTAAAACAGAAAAATTGCTCAATACTTTCTCTTTCTAAACACTATCACTCGTTTTTACTCACTTTTATTAAATTAAAGTTATAACTTTCTTTAAACTCACTTTTCTCCTCATCTTTTACTCCTTTCATTCACTTCTAAAACAGAAAAATTGCTCAATACTTTCTCTTTCTAAACACTATCACTCGTTTTTACTCACTTTTATTAAATTAAAGTTATAACTTTCTTTAAACTCACTTTTCTCCTCATCTTTTACTCCTCTTCATTCACTTCTAAAACAGAAAAATTGCTCAATACTTTCTCTTTCTTAACACCGTTACTCGTTTTTACTCGCTTTTATTAAATTAAAGTTATAACTTTCTTTAAACTCACTTTTCTCCTCATCTTTTACTCCTCTTCATTCACTTCTAAAACAGAAAAATTGCTCAATACTTTCTCTTTCTAAACACTATCACTCGTTTTTACTCGCTTTTATTAAATTAAAGTTATAACTTTCTTTAAACTCACTTTTCTCCTCATCTTTTACTCCTCTTCATTCACTTCTAAAACAGAAAAATTGCTCAATACTTTCTCTTTCTAAACACTATCACTCGTTTTTACTCGCTTTTATTAAATTAAAGTTATAACTTTCTTTAAACTCACTTTTCTCCTCATCTTTTACTCCTTTTCATTCACTTCTAAAACAGAAAAATTGCTCAATACTTTCTCTTTCTAAACACCGTTACTCGTTTTTACTCGCTTTTATTAAATTAAAGTTATAACTTTCTTTAAACTCACTTTTCTCCTGATCTTTTACTCCTCTTCATTCACTTCTAAAACAGAAAAATTGCTCAATACTTTCTCTTTCTTAACACCGTTACTCGTTTTTACTCGCTTTTATTAAATTAAAGTTATAACTTTCTTTAAACTCACTTTTCTCCTCATCTTTTACTCCTCTTCATTCACTTCTAAAACAGAAAAATTGCTCAATACTTTCTCTTTCTAAACACTATCACTCGTTTTTACTCGCTTTTATTAAATTAAAGTTATAACTTTCTTTAAACTCACTTTTCTCCTCATCTTTTACTCCTTTTCATTCACATCAAAAACAGAAAAATTGCTCAATACTTTCTCTTTCTAAACACCATCACTCAATTTTACTGATTTTTATTAAATTAAAGTTATCACTTTCTTTAAACTCACTTTTCTCCTCATCTTTTACTCCTCTTCATTCACTTCTAAAACAGAAAAATTGCTCAATACTTTCTCTTTCTAAACACTATCACTCGTTTTTACTCGCTTTTATTAAATTAAAGTTATAACTTTCTTTAAACTCACTTTTCTCCTCATCTTTTACTCCTCTTCATTCACTTCTAAAACAGAAAAATTACTCAATACTTTCTCTTTCTAAACACTATCACTCGTTTTTACTCGCTTTTATTAAATTAAAGTTATAACTTTCTTTAAACTCACTTTTCTCCTCATCTTTTACTCCTCTTCATTTACTTCTAAAACAGAAAAATTGCTCAATACTTTCTCTTTCTAAACACTATCACTCGTTTTTACTCACTTTTATTAAATTAAAGTTATAACTTTCTTTAAACTCACTTTTCTCCTCATCTTTTACTCCTCTTCATTCACTTCTAAAACAGAAAAATTGCTCAATACTTTCTCTTTCTAAACACTATCACTCGTTTTTACTCGCTTTTATTAAATTAAAGTTATAACTTTCTTTAAACTCACTTTTCTCCTCATCTTTTACTCCTCTTCATTCACTTCTAAAACAGAAAAATTGCTCAATACTTTCTCTTTCTAAACACTATCACTCGTTTTTACTCGCTTTTATTAAATTAAAGTTATAACTTTCTTTAAACTCACTTTTCTCCTCATCTTTTACTCCTCTTCATTCACTTCTAAAACAGAAAAATTGCTCAATACTTTCTCTTTCTAAACACTATCACTCGTTTTTACTCACTTTTATTAAATTAAAGTTATAACTTTCTTTAAACTCACTTTTCTCCTCATCTTTTACTCCTTTCATTCACTTCTAAAACAGAAAAATTGCTCAATACTTTCTCTTTCTAAACACTATCACTCGTTTTTACTCACTTTTATTAAATTAAAGTTATAACTTTCTTTAAACTCACTTTTCTCCTCATCTTTTACTCCTCTTCATTCACTTCTAAAACAGAAAAATTGCTCAATACTTTCTCTTTCTTAACACCGTTACTCGTTTTTACTCGCTTTTATTAAATTAAAGTTATAACTTTCTTTAAACTCACTTTTCTCCTCATCTTTTACTCCTCTTCATTCACTTCTAAAACAGAAAAATTGCTCAATACTTTCTCTTTCTAAACACTATCACTCGTTTTTACTCGCTTTTATTAAATTAAAGTTATAACTTTCTTTAAACTCACTTTTCTCCTCATCTTTTACTCCTCTTCATTCACTTCTAAAACAGAAAAATTGCTCAATACTTTCTCTTTCTAAACACTATCACTCGTTTTTACTCGCTTTTATTAAATTAAAGTTATAACTTTCTTTAAACTCACTTTTCTCCTCATCTTTTACTCCTTTTCATTCACTTCTAAAACAGAAAAATTGCTCAATACTTTCTCTTTCTAAACACCGTTACTCGTTTTTACTCGCTTTTATTAAATTAAAGTTATAACTTTCTTTAAACTCACTTTTCTCCTGATCTTTTACTCCTCTTCATTCACTTCTAAAACAGAAAAATTGCTCAATACTTTTTCTTTCTTACACACCATCACTCGTTTTTACTCACTTTTATTAAATTAAAGTTATAACTTTCTTTAAACTCACTTTTCTCCTCATCTTTTACTTCTTTCATTCACTTCTAAAACAGAAAAATTGCTCAATACTTTCTCTTTCTAAACACTATCACTCGTTTTTACTCGCTTTTATTAAATTAAAGTTATAACTTTCTTTAAACTCACTTTTCTCCTCATCTTTTACTCCTCTTCATTCACTTCTAAAACAGAAAAATTGCTCAATACTTTCTCTTTCTAAACACTATCACTCGTTTTTACTCGCTTTTATTAAATTAAAGTTATAACTTTCTTTAAACTCACTTTTCTCCTCATCTTTTACTCCTCTTCATTTACTTCTAAAACAGAAAAATTGCTCAATACTTTCTCTTTCTAAACACTATCACTCGTTTTTACTCGCTTTTATTAAATTAAAGTTATAACTTTCTTTAAACTCACTTTTCTCCTCATCTTTTACTCCTCTTCATTCACTTCTAAAACAGAAAAATTGCTCAATACTTTCTCTTTCTAAACACTATCACTCGTTTTTACTCACTTTTATTAAATTAAAGTTATAACTTTCTTTAAACTCACTTTTCTCCTCATCTTTTACTCCTCTTCATTCACTTCTAAAACAGAAAAATTGCTCAATACTTTCTCTTTCTTAACACCGTTACTCGTTTTTACTCGCTTTTATTAAATTAAAGTTATAACTTTCTTTAAACTCACTTTTCTCCTCATCTTTTACTCCTCTTCATTCACTTCTAAAACAGAAAAATTGCTCAATACTTTCTCTTTCTAAACACTATCACTCGTTTTTACTCGCTTTTATTAAATTAAAGTTATAACTTTCTTTAAACTCACTTTTCTCCTCATCTTTTACTCCTCTTCATTCACTTCTAAAACAGAAAAATTGCTCAATACTTTCTCTTTCTAAACACTATCACTCGTTTTTACTCGCTTTTATTAAATTAAAGTTATAACTTTCTTTAAACTCACTTTTCTCCTCATCTTTTACTCCTTTTCATTCACTTCTAAAACAGAAAAATTGCTCAATACTTTCTCTTTCTAAACACCGTTACTCGTTTTTACTCGCTTTTATTAAATTAAAGTTATAACTTTCTTTAAACTCACTTTTCTCCTGATCTTTTACTCCTCTTCATTCACTTCTAAAACAGAAAAATTGCTCAATACTTTTTCTTTCTTACACACCATCACTCGTTTTTACTCACTTTTATTAAATTAAAGTTATAACTTTCTTTAAACTCACTTTTCTCCTCATCTTTTACTTCTTTCATTCACTTCTAAAACAGAAAAATTGCTCAATACTTTCTCTTTCTAAACACTATCACTCGTTTTTACTCGCTTTTATTAAATTAAAGTTATAACTTTCTTTAAACTCACTTTTCTCCTCATCTTTTACTCCTCTTCATTCACTTCTAAAACAGAAAAATTGCTCAATACTTTCTCTTTCTAAACACTATCACTCGTTTTTACTCGCTTTTATTAAATTAAAGTTATAACTTTCTTTAAACTCACTTTTCTCCTCATCTTTTACTCCTCTTCATTTACTTCTAAAACAGAAAAATTGCTCAATACTTTCTCTTTCTAAACACTATCACTCGTTTTTACTCACTTTTATTAAATTAAAGTTATAACTTTCTTTAAACTCACTTTTCTCCTCATCTTTTACTCCTCTTCATTCACTTCTAAAACAGAAAAATTGCTCAATACTTTCTCTTTCTAAACACTATCACTCGTTTTTACTCACTTTTATTAAATTAAAGTTATAACTTTCTTTAAACTCACTTTTCTCCTCATCTTTTACTCCTTTTCATTTACTTCTAAAACAGAAAAATTACTCAATAATTTCTCTTTCTTAACACCGTTACTCGTTTTTACTCGCTTTTATTAAATTAAAGTTATAACTTTCTTTAAACTCACTTTTCTCCTCATCTTTTACTCCTCTTCATTCACTTCTAAAACAGAAAAATTGCTCAATACTTTCTCTTTCTAAACACTATCACTCGTTTTTACTCGCTTTTATTAAATTAAAGTTATAACTTTCTTTAAACTCACTTTTCTCCTCATCTTTTACTTCTTTCATTCACTTCTAAAACAGAAAAATTACTCAATACTTTCTCTTTCTAAACACTATCACTCGTTTTTACTCGCTTTTATTAAATTAAAGTTATAACTTTCTTTAAACTCACTTTTCTCCTCATCTTTTACTCCTCTTCATTCACTTCTAAAACAGAAAAATTGCTCAATACTTTCTCTTTCTAAACACTATCACTCGTTTTTACTCACTTTTATTAAATTAAAGTTATAACTTTCTTTAAACTCACTTTTCTCCTCATCTTTTACTCCTTTCATTCACTTCTAAAACAGAAAAATTACTCAATACTTTCTCTTTCTAAACACTATCACTCGTTTTTACTCGCTTTTATTAAATTAAAGTTATAACTTTCTTTAAACTCACTTTTCTCCTCATCTTTTACTCCTCTTCATTCACTTCTAAAACAGAAAAATTGCTCAATACTTTCTCTTTCTAAACACTATCACTCGTTTTTACTCACTTTTATTAAATTAAAGTTATAACTTTCTTTAAACTCACTTTTCTCCTCATCTTTTACTCCTTTTCATTCACTTCTAAAACAGAAAAATTACTCAATACTTTCTCTTTCTTAACACCGTATCACTCGTTTTTACTCGCTTTTATTAAATTAAAGTTATAACTTTCTTTAAATCACTTTTCTCCTCATCTTTTACTCCTCTTCATTCACTTCTAAAACAGAAAAATTACTCAATACTTTCTCTTTCTAAACACTATCACTCGTTTTTACTCGCTTTTATTAAATTAAAGTTATAACTTTCTTTAAACTCACTTTTCTCCTCATCTTTTACTCCTCTTCATTCACTTCTAAAACAGAAAAATTACTCAATACTTTCTCTTTCTAAACACTATCACTCGTTTTTACTCACTTTTATTAAATTAAAGTTATAACTTTCTTTAAACTCACTTTTCTCCTCATCTTTTACTCCTTTCATTCACTTCTAAAACAGAAAAATTGCTCAATACTTTCTCTTTCTAAACACTATCACTCGTTTTTACTCGCTTTTATTAAATTAAAGTTATAACTTTCTTTAAACTCACTTTTCTCCTCATCTTTTACTCCTCTTCATTCACTTCTAAAACAGAAAAATTGCTCAATACTTTCTCTTTCTAAACACTATCACTCGTTTTTACTCGCTTTTATTAAATTAAAGTTATAACTTTCTTTAAACTCACTTTTCTCCTCATCTTTTACTCCTCTTCATTCACTTCTAAAACAGAAAAATTGCTCAATACTTTCTCTTTCTAAACACTATCACTCGTTTTTACTCACTTTTATTAAATTAAAGTTATAACTTTCTTTAAACTCACTTTTCTCCTCATCTTTTACTCCTCTTCATTCACTTCTAAAACAGAAAAATTGCTCAATACTTTCTCTTTCTAAACACTATCACTCGTTTTTACTAACTTTTATTAAATTAAAGTTATAACTTTCTTTAAACTCACTTTTCTCCTCATCTTTTACTCCTCTTCATTCACTTCTAAAACAGAAAAATTGCTCAATACTTTCTCTTTCTAAACACCATTACTCGTTTTTACTCACTTTTATTAAATTAAAGTTATAACTTTCTTTAAACTCACTTTTCTCCTCATCTTTTACTCCTCTTCATTCACTTCTAAAACAGAAAAATTACTCAATACTTTCTCTTTCTAAACACTATCACTCGTTTTTACTCGCTTTTATTAAATTAAAGTTATAACTTTCTTTAAACTCACTTTTCTCCTCATCTTTTACTCCTCTTCATTCACTTCTAAAACAGAAAAATTACTCAATACTTTCTCTTTCTAAACACTATCACTCGTTTTTACTCGCTTTTATTAAATTAAAGTTATAACTTTCTTTAAACTCACTTTTCTCCTCATCTTTTACTCCTTTCATTCACTTCTAAAACAGAAAAATTACTCAATACTTTCTCTTTCTAAACACTCTCACTCGTTTTTACTCACTTTTATTAAATTAAAGTTATAACTTTCTTTAAACTCACTTTTCTCCTCATCTTTTACTCCTCTTCATTCACTTCTAAAACAGAAAAATTGCTCAATACTTTCTCTTTCTAAACACGTATCACTCGTTTTTACTCGCTTTTATTAAATTAAAGTTATAACTTTCTTTAAACTCACTTTTCTCCTCATCTTTTACTCCTCTTCATTCACTTCTAAAACAGAAAAATTGCTCAATACTTTCTCTTTCTAAACACTATCACTCGTTTTTACTCGCTTTTATTAAATTAAAGTTATAACTTTCTTTAAACTCACTTTTCTCCTCATCTTTTACTCCTCTTCATTCACTTCTAAAACAGAAAAATTACTCAATACTTTCTCTTTCTAAACACGTATCACTCGTTTTTACTCGCTTTTATTAAATTAAAGTTATAACTTTCTTTAAACTCACTTTTCTCCTCATCTTTTACTCCTCTTCATTCACTTCTAAAACAGAAAAATTGCTCAATACTTTCTCTTTCTAAACACTATCACTCGTTTAAACACTATCACTCGTTTTTAATCACTTTTATTAAATTAAAGTTATAACTTTCTTTAAAACTCACTCAATTTCTCCTCATTTCTTTACTCCTCTTCATTCACTTCTAAAACAGAAAAATTGCTCAATACTTTCTCTTTCTAAACACTATCACTCGTTTTTACTCACTTTTATTAAATTAAAGTTATAACTTTTTTAAACTCACTTTTATTAAATTAAACACTATCACTCTTTTACTCGCTCTTCATTCACTTCTAAACAGAAAAATTACTCAATACTTTCTCTTTCTAAACACTATCACTCGTTTTTACTCACTTTTATTAAATTAAAGTTATAACTTTCTTTAAACTCACTTTTCTCCTCATCTTTTACTCCTCTTCATTCACTTCTAAAACAGAAAAATTACTCAATACTTTCTCTTTCTAAACACTATCACTCGTTTTTACTCGCTTTTATTAAATTAAAGTTATAACTTTCTTTAAACTCACTTTTCTCCTCATCTTTTACTCCTCTTCATTCACTTCTAAAACAGAAAAATTGCTCAATACTTTCTCTTTCTAAACACTATCACTCGTTTTTACTCACTTTTATTAAATTAAAGTTATAACTTTCTTTAAACTCACTTTTCTCCTCATCTTTTACTCCTCTTCATTCACCTCTAAAACAGAAAAATTACTCAATACTTTCTCTTTCTAAACACTATCACTCGTTTTTACTCACTTTTATTAAATTAAAGTTATCACTTTCTTTAAACTCACTTTTCTCCTCATCTTTTACTCCTCTTCATTCACTTCTAAAACAGAAAAATTGCTCAATACTTTCTCTTTCTAAACACTATCACTCGTTTTTACTCACTTTTATTAAATTAAAGTTATAACTTTCTTTAAATCACTTTTCTCCTCATCTTTTACTCCTCTTCATTCACTTCTAAAACAGAAAAATTGCTCAATACTTTCTCTTTCTAAACACTATCACTCGTTTTTACTAACTTTGTTAAAATTAAAGTTATAACTTTCTTTAAACTCACTTTTCTCCTCATCTTTTACTTCTTTCATTCACTTCTAAAACAGAAAAATTACTCAATACTTTCTCTTTCTAAACACCGTTACTCGTTTTTACTCGCTTTTATTAAATTAAAGTTATAACTTTCTTTAAACTCACTTTTCTCCTCATCTTTTACTTCTTTCATTCACTTCTAAAACAGAAAAATTACTCAATACTTTCTCTTTCTAAACACTATCACTCGTTTTTACTCGCTTTTATTAAATTAAAGTTATAACTTTCTTTAAACTCACTTTTCTCCTCATCTTTTACTCCTCTTCATTCACTTCTAAAACAGAAAAATTGCTCAATACTTTCTCTTTCTAAACACTATCACTCGTTTTTACTCGCTTTTATTAAATTAAAGTTATAACTTTCTTTAAACTCACTTTTCTCCTCATCTTTTACTCCTCTTCATTCACTTCTAAAACAGAAAAATTGCTCAATACTTTCTCTTTCTAAACACTATCACTCGTTTTTACTCGCTTTTATTAAATTAAAGTTATAACTTTCTTTAAACTCACTTTTCTCCTCATCTTTTACTTCTTTCATTCACTTCTAAAACAGAAAAATTACTCAATACTTTCTCTTTCTAAACACCGTTACTCGTTTTTACTCACTTTTATTAAATTAAAGTTATAACTTTCTTTAAACTCACTTTTCTCCTCATCTTTTACTCCTCTTCATTCACTTCTAAAACAGAAAAATTGCTCAATACTTTCTCTTTCTAAACACTATCACTCGTTTTTACTCACTTTTATTAAATTAAAGTTATAACTTTCTTTAAACTCACTTTTCTCCTCATCTTTTACTCCTCTTCATTCACTTCTAAAACAGAAAAATTGCTCAATACTTTCTCTTTCTAAACACCGTTACTCGTTTTTACTCACTTTTATTAAATTAAAGTTATAACTTTCTTTAAACTCACTTTTCTCCTCATCTTTTACTCCTCTTCATTCACTTCTAAAACAGAAAAATTACTCAATACTTTCTCTTTCTAAACACTATCACTCGTTTTTACTCGCTTTTATTAAATTAAAGTTATAACTTTCTTTAAACTCACTTTTCTCCTCATCTTTTACTCCTCTTCATTCACTTCTAAAACAGAAAAATTGCTCAATACTTTCTCTTTCTAAACACTATCACTCGTTTTTACTCGCTTTTATTAAATTAAAGTTATAACTTTCTTTAAACTCACTTTTCTCCTCATCTTTTACTCCTCTTCATTCACTTCTAAAACAGAAAAATTGCTCAATACTTTCTCTTTCTAAACACTATCACTCGTTTTTACTCGCTTTTATTAAATTAAAGTTATAACTTTCTTTAAACTCACTTTTCTCCTCATCTTTTACTTCTTTCATTCACTTCTAAAACAGAAAAATTACTCAATACTTTCTCTTTCTAAACACCGTTACTCGTTTTTACTCGCTTTTATTAAATTAAAGTTATAACTTTCTTTAAACTCACTTTTCTCCTCATCTTTTACTCCTCTTCATTCACCTCTAAAACAGAAAAATTACTCAATACTTTCTCTTTCTAAACACTATCACTCGTTTTTACTCACTTTTATTAAATTAAAGTTATCACTTTCTTTAAACTCACTTTTCTCCTCATCTTTTACTCCTCTTCATTCACTTCTAAAACAGAAAAATTGCTCAATACTTTCTCTTTCTAAACACTATCACTCGTTTTTACTCGCTTTTATTAAATTAAAGTTATAACTTTCTTTAAACTCACTTTTCTCCTCATCTTTTACTCCTTTTCATTTACTTCTAAAACAGAAAAATTACTCAATACTTTCTCTTTCTTAACACCGTTACTCGTTTTTACTCGCTTTTATTAAATTAAAGTTATCACTTTCTTTAAACTCACTTTTCTCCTCATCTTTTACTCCTCTTCATTCACCTCTAAAACAGAAAAATTACTCAATACTTTCTCTTTCTAAACACTATCACTCGTTTTTACTCACTTTTATTAAATTAAAGTTATCACTTTCTTTAAACTCACTTTTCTCCTCATCTTTTACTCCTCTTCATTCACTTCTAAAACAGAAAAATTGCTCAATACTTTCTCTTTCTAAACACTATCACTCGTTTTTACTCGCTTTTATTAAATTAAAGTTATAACTTTCTTTAAACTCACTTTTCTCCTCATCTTTTACTCCTCTTCATTCACTTCTAAAACAGAAAAATTGCTCAATACTTTCTCTTTCTTACACACCATCACTCGTTTTTACTCGCTTTTATTAAATTAAAGTTATAACTTTCTTTAAATCACTTTTCTCCTCATCTTTTACTCCTCTTCATTCACCTCTAAAACAGAAAAATTACTCAATACTTTCTCTTTCTAAACACTATCACTCGTTTTTACTCACTTTTATTAAATTAAAGTTATCACTTTCTTTAAACTCACTTTTCTCCTCATCTTTTACTCCTCTTCATTCACTTCTAAAACAGAAAAATTGCTCAATACTTTCTCTTTCTAAACACTATCACTCGTTTTTACTCACTTTTATTAAATTAAAGTTATAACTTTCTTTAAATCACTTTTCTCCTCATCTTTTACTCCTCTTCATTCACTTCTAAAACAGAAAAATTGCTCAATACTTTCTCTTTCTAAACACTATCACTCGTTTTTACTCACTTTTATTAAATTAAAGTTATAACTTTCTTTAAACTCACTTTTCTCCTCATCTTTTACTCCTCTTCATTCACTTCTAAAACAGAAAAATTGCTCAATACTTTCTCTTTCTAAACACTATCACTCGTTTTTACTCGCTTTTATTAAATTAAAGTTATAACTTTCTTTAAACTCACTTTTCTCCTCATCTTTTACTCCTCTTCATTCACTTCTAAAACAGAAAAATTGCTCAATACTTTCTCTTTCTAAACACTATCACTCGTTTTTACTCGCTTTTATTAAATTAAAGTTATAACTTTCTTTAAACTCACTTTTCTCCTCATCTTTTACTTCTTTCATTCACTTCTAAAACAGAAAAATTACTCAATACTTTCTCTTTCTAAACACTATCACTCGTTTTTACTCGCTTTTATTAAATTAAAGTTATAACTTTCTTTAAACTCACTTTTCTCCTCATCTTTTACTTCTTTCATTCACTTCTAAAACAGAAAAATTACTCAATACTTTCTCTTTCTAAACACTATCACTCGTTTTTACTCGCTTTTATTAAATTAAAGTTATAACTTTCTTTAAACTCACTTTTCTCCTCATCTTTTACTCCTCTTCATTCACTTCTAAAACAGAAAAATTGCTCAATACTTTCTCTTTCTAAACACTATCACTCGTTTTTACTCGCTTTTATTAAATTAAAGTTATAACTTTCTTTAAACTCACTTTTCTCCTCATCTTTTACTCCTCTTCATTCACTTCTAAAACAGAAAAATTGCTCAATACTTTCTCTTTCTAAACACTATCACTCGTTTTTACTCGCTTTTATTAAATTAAAGTTATAACTTTCTTTAAACTCACTTTTCTCCTCATCTTTTACTTCTTTCATTCACTTCTAAAACAGAAAAATTACTCAATACTTTCTCTTTCTAAACACCGTTACTCGTTTTTACTCGCTTTTATTAAATTAAAGTTATAACTTTCTTTAAACTCACTTTTCTCCTCATCTTTTACTCCTCTTCATTCACTTCTAAAACAGAAAAATTGCTCAATACTTTCTCTTTCTAAACACTATCACTCGTTTTTACTCGCTTTTATTAAATTAAAGTTATAACTTTCTTTAAACTCACTTTTCTCCTCATCTTTTACTTCTTTCATTCATTTCTAAAACAGAAAAATTGCTCAATACTTTCTCTTTCTAAACACTATCACTCGTTTTTACTCGCTTTTATTAAATTAAAGTTATAACTTTCTTTAAACTCACTTTTCTCCTCATCTTTTACTCCTCTTCATTCACTTCTAAAACAGAAAAATTGCTCAATACTTTCTCTTTCTAAACACTATCACTCGTTTTTACTCACTTTTATTAAATTAAAGTTATAACTTTCTTTAAACTCACTTTTCTCCTCATCTTTTACTCCTCTTCATTCACTTCTAAAACAGAAAAATTACTCAATACTTTCTCTTTCTAAACACTATCACTCGTTTTTAATCACTTTTATTAAATTAAAGTTATAACTTTCTTTAAACTCACTTTTCTCTTCATCTTTTACTCCTCTTCATTCATTTCTAAAACAGAAAAATTGCTCAATACTTTCTCTTTCTAAACACTATCACTCGTTTTTACTCACTTTTATTAAATTAAAGTTATAACTTTCTTTAAACTCACTTTTCTCCTCATCTTTTACTCCTTTTCATTCACTTCTAAAACAGAAAAATTGCTCAATACTTTCTCTTTCTAAACACCGTTACTCGTTTTTACTCACTTTTATTAAATTAAAGTTATAACTTTCTTTAAACTCACTTTTCTCCTCATCTTTTACTCCTCTTCATTCACTTCTAAAACAGAAAAATTGCTCAATACTTTCTCTTTCTAAACACCGTTACTCGTTTTTACTCACTTTTATTAAATTAAAGTTATAACTTTCTTTAAACTCACTTTTCTCCTCATCTTTTACTCCTCTTCATTCACTTCTAAAACAGAAAAATTACTCAATACTTTCTCTTTCTAAACACTATCACTCGTTTTTAATCACTTTTATTAAATTAAAGTTATAACTTTCTTTAAACTCACTTTTCTCTTCATCTTTTACTCCTCTTCATTCATTTCTAAAACAGAAAAATTGCTCAATACTTTCTCTTTCTAAACACTATCACTCGTTTTTACTCGCTTTTATTAAATTAAAGTTATAACTTTCTTTAAACTCACTTTTCTCCTCATCTTTTACTCCTTTTCATTTACTTCTAAAACAGAAAAATTACTCAATACTTTCTCTTTCTAAACACTATCACTCGTTTTTAATCACTTTTATTAAATTAAAGTTATAACTTTCTTTAAACTCACTTTTCTCTTCATCTTTTACTCCTCTTCATTCATTTCTAAAACAGAAAAATTGCTCAATACTTTCTCTTTCTAAACACTATCACTCGTTTTTACTCGCTTTTATTAAATTAAAGTTATAACTTTCTTTAAACTCACTTTTCTCCTCATCTTTTACTCCTTTTCATTTACTTCTAAAACAGAAAAATTACTCAATACTTTCTCTTTCTTAACACCGTTACTCGTTTTTACTCGCTTTTATTAAATTAAAGTTATAACTTTCTTTAAATCACTTTTCTCCTCATCTTTTACTTCTTTCATTCACTTCTAAAACAGAAAAATTACTCAATACTTTCTCTTTCTAAACACTATCACTCGTTTTTACTCACTTTTATTAAATTAAAGTTATAACTTTCTTTAAATCACTTTTCTCCTCATCTTTTACTCCTCTTCATTCACTTCTAAAACAGAAAAATTGCTCAATACTTTCTCTTTCTAAACACTATCACTCGTTTTTACTCACTTTTATTAAATTAAAGTTATCACTTTCTTTAAACTCACTTTTCTCCTCATCTTTTACTCCTCTTCATTCACTTCTAAAACAGAAAAATTGCTCAATACTTTCTCTTTCTAAACACTATCACTCGTTTTTACTCGCTTTTATTAAATTAAAGTTATAACTTTCTTTAAACTCACTTTTCTCCTCATCTTTTACTCCTCTTCATTCACTTCTAAAACAGAAAAATTGCTCAATACTTTCTCTTTCTAAACACCGTTACTCGTTTTTACTCGCTTTTATTAAATTAAAGTTATAACTTTCTTTAAACTCACTTTTCTCCTCATCTTTTACTTCTTTCATTCACTTCTAAAACAGAAAAATTACTCAATACTTTCTCTTTCTAAACACCGTTACTCGTTTTTACTCACTTTTATTAAATTAAAGTTATAACTTTCTTTAAACTCACTTTTCTCCTCATCTTTTACTCCTCTTCATTCACTTCTAAAACAGAAAAATTGCTCAATACTTTCTCTTTCTAAACACTATCACTCGTTTTTACTCGCTTTTATTAAATTAAAGTTATAACTTTCTTTAAACTCACTTTTCTCCTCATCTTTTACTTCTTTCATTCACTTCTAAAACAGAAAAATTGCTCAATACTTTCTCTTTCTAAACACTATCACTCGTTTTTACTCGCTTTT
>CAMPDV010004865.1:0-34721 GCA_946699065.1 Loxodes magnus
GGAAACAACCAAACTTAGAATGATCGCGAGAAGTTTTTACATTTTTTAGAAAAAACGAATGTTCTGCTTATATATCATATTTTAGTAATCGTTTTTTTTATTAGTTTTTTTACAATAGCATTGGGGTTTTATTTTTCAGTGAAAAACTGATATATAATTTTTAAATACCATATCTCTCTTCAGTAACAAATCTATAAAAATGATAAGTTTAACCGATATCGTAATAAAGTTGATAGATATAATTAAGTCTCGGAAATTTCTGAACATTTAATAAGTCTTGGATATAAAGTAAGTCTAGGATATTTTTTGACTGCATATTATATATCAATGAGTTCCAATTAAAATACTTAATTGCAATAAATTTTAATTACATCTTGAAAGACAAGATTTTACATTATATTTAAATGAGTAAAAAAGAGATTAAGAGTAAAAAAAATAAATAAAAAAGTTGTATTCTCAATCAAACTAGTAATCATAATAACTGTAACTTAATTTTTCTGCATAATCGTAATTTGGTTGGTCATCATAGTAATAATATGATGGTGGTACTGAATAATCGTAACTATAGATATAAACAGGTGATTCTGATTTCTCTAATAAAGAATCGTAGTAATAATAGGGTGCCTGTGCATAACTATAAGGTCTTTCTGATTTTTGTAAGAATGAATCATAGTAATAATATGACTAAGAATAGGCATAAATATCTGATTTCTCTAATAAGGAATCATAGTAGTAATAAGGTGCCTGTGCATAACTATATGGTTTTTCTGATTTTTGTAAGAATGAATCATAATAGTAATATGCGTAATCATAGGCGTAAATAGCTTTATCTGATTTTTCCAAAAGGGAATCATAATAGTAATAGGGTACCTATGCATAACTATAAGGTCTTTCTGATTTTTGTAAGAATGAATCATAATAATAATATGATGGTGCCTGTGAGTAACTATAAGGTCTTTCTGACTTTTCTAAGAGTGAATCATAGTAGTAATAAGGTGCATAACTATAAGCATCTGATGAGAGAGAATCATAATAATAATATGATGGTGCCTGTGAGTAACTATAAGGTCTTTCTGACTTTTCTAAGAGTGAATCATAGTAGTAATAAGGTGCATAACTATAAGCATCTGATGAGAGAGAATCATAATAATAATATGATTAGTCGTAACTATAGGGGGAATCATACTAGTAATAAGCATAGGGTTTTAATGATTTTTGTATGAATGAATCATAATAGTAATAAGATGGTTATGCAGTATAAGCATCTGATGAGAGAGAATCATAAACATAGGGACTTTCGAGTGAATCATAATAGTAATAAGATGATTAGGCAGTATAATCGTAAGCATCCGATGAGAGAGAATCATAAACATAGGGACTTTCGAGTGAATTGTAATAATAATATGATGGACTTGTGGTATAATCGTAGTTGTAGACGTAAACAGCTTTATCAGTCTCATAAGGTTATACATAATCATAACTAGCAAGTGAGTCATAATAGCTATATTGATTCTTTTGTAACATTTGCTACACTCCGCTTTTGTAACTTTGAATGGAAACAACCAAACTTAGAATGATCGCGAGAAGTTTTTACATTTTTTAGAAAAAACGAATGTTCTGCTTATATATCATATTTTAGTAATCGTTTTTTTATTAGTTTTTTTACAATAGCATTGGGGTTTTATTTTTCAGTGAAAAACTGATATATAATTTTTAAATACCATATCTCTCTTCAGTAACAAATCTATAAAAATGATAAGTTTAACCGATATCGTAATAAAGTTGATAGATATAATTAAGTCTCGGAAATTTCTGAACATTTAATAAGTCTTGGATATAAAGTAAGTCTAGGATATTTTTGACTGCATATTATATATCAATGAGTTCCAATTAAAATACTTAATTGCAATAAATTTTAATTACATCTTGAAAGACAAGATTTTACATTATATTTAAATGAGTAAAAAAGAGATTAAGAGTAAAAAAAATAAATAAAAAAGTTGTATTCTCAATCAAACTAGTAATCATAATAACTGTAACTTAATTTTTCTGCATAATCGTAATTTGGTTGGTCATCATAGTAATAATATGATGGTGGTACTGAATAATCGTAACTATAGATATAAACAGGTGATTCTGATTTCTCTAATAAAGAATCGTAGTAATAATAGGGTGCCTGTGCATAACTATAAGGTCTTTCTGATTTTTGTAAGAATGAATCATAGTAATAATATGACTAAGAATAGGCATAAATATCTGATTTCTCTAATAAGGAATCATAGTAGTAATAAGGTGCTTGTGCATAACTATATGGTTTTTCTGATTTTTGTAAGAATGAATCATAATAGTAATATGCGTAATCATAGGCGTAAATAGCTTTATCTGATTTTTCCAAAAGGGAATCATAATAGTAATAGGGTACCTATGCATAACTATAAGGTCTTTCTGATTTTTGTAAGAATGAATCATAATAATAATATGATGGTGCCTGTGAGTAACTATAAGGTCTTTCTGACTTTTCTAAGAGTGAATCATAGTAGTAATAAGGTGCATAACTATAAGCATCTGATGAGAGAGAATCATAATAATAATATGATGGTGCCTGTGAGTAACTATAAGGTCTTTCTGACTTTTCTAAGAGTGAATCATAGTAGTAATAAGGTGCATAACTATAAGCATCTGATGAGAGAGAATCATAATAATAATATGATTAGTCGTAACTATAGGGGGAATCATACTAGTAATAAGCATAGGGTTTTAATGATTTTTGTATGAATGAATCATAATAGTAATAAGATGGTTATGCAGTATAAGCATCTGATGAGAGAGAATCATAAACATAGGGGACTTTCGAGTGAATCATAATAGTAATAAGATGATTAGGCAGTATAATCGTAAGCATCCGATGAGAGAGAATCATAAACATAGGGACTTTCGAGTGAATTGTAATAATAATATGATGGACTTGTGGTATAATCGTAGTTGTAGACGTAAACAGCTTTATCAGTCTCATAAGGTTATACATAATCATAACTAGCAAGTGAGTCATAATAGCTATATTGATTCTTTTGTAACATTTGCTACACTCCGCTTTTGTAACTTTGAATGGAAACAACCAAACTTAGAATGATCGCGAGAAGTTTTTACATTTTTTAGAAAAAAACGAATGTTCTGCTTATATATCATATTTTAGTAATCGTTTTTTTATTAGTTTTTTTACAATAGCATTGGGGTTTTATTTTTCAGTGAAAAACTGATATATAATTTTTAAATACCATATCTCTCTTCAGTAACAAATCTATAAAAATGATAAGTTTAACCGATATCGTAATAAAGTTGATAGATATAATTAAGTCTCGGAAATTTCTGAACATTTAATAAGTCTTGGATATAAAGTAAGTCTAGGATATTTTTGACTGCATATTATATATCAATGAGTTCCAATTAAAATACTTAATTGCAATAAATTTTAATTACATCTTGAAAGACAAGATTTTACATTATATTTAAATGAGTAAAAAAGAGATTAAGAGTAAAAAAAATAAATAAAAAAGTTGTATTCTCAATCAAACTAGTAATCATAATAACTGTAACTTAATTTTTCTGCATAATCGTAATTTGGTTGGTCATCATAGTAATAATATGATGGTGGTACTGAATAATCGTAACTATAGATATAAACAGGTGATTCTGATTTCTCTAATAAAGAATCGTAGTAATAATAGGGTGCCTGTGCATAACTATAAGGTCTTTCTGATTTTTGTAAGAATGAATCATAGTAATAATATGACTAAGAATAGGCATAAATATCTGATTTCTCTAATAAGGAATCATAGTAGTAATAAGGTGCCTGTGCATAACTATATGGTTTTTCTGATTTTTGTAAGAATGAATCATAATAGTAATATGCGTAATCATAGGCGTAAATAGCTTTATCTGATTTTTCCAAAAGGGAATCATAATAGTAATAGGGTACCTATGCATAACTATAAGGTCTTTCTGATTTTTGTAAGAATGAATCATAATAATAATATGATGGTGCCTGTGAGTAACTATAAGGTCTTTCTGACTTTTCTAAGAGTGAATCATAGTAGTAATAAGGTGCATAACTATAAGCATCTGATGAGAGAGAATCATAAACATAGGGACTTTCGAGTGAATCATAATAGTAATAAGATGATTAGGCAGTATAATCGTAAGCATC
Organism: Loxodes magnus; assembly: GCA_946699065.1. Lineage (NCBI taxonomy): Eukaryota > Ciliophora > Karyorelictea > Loxodida > Loxodidae > Loxodes > Loxodes magnus. The sequence goes on from CAMPDV010004865.1 coordinate 4,205, forward strand.
CGATGAGAGAGAATCATAAACATAGGGACTTTCGAGTGAATTGTAATAATAATATGATGAACTTGTGGTATAATCGTAGTTGTAGACGTAAACAGCTTTATCAGTCTCATAAGGTTATACATAATCATAACTAGCAAGTGAGTCATAATAGCTATATTGATTCTTTTGTAACATTTGCTACACTCCGCTTTTGTAACTTTGAATGGAAACAACCAAACTTAGAATGATCGCGAGAAGTTTTTACATTTTTTAGAAAAAACGAATGTTCTGCTTATATATCATATTTTAGTAATCGTTTTTTTATTAGTTTTTTTACAATAGCATTGGGGTTTTATTTTTCAGTGAAAAACTGATATATAATTTTTAAATACCATATCTCTCTTCAGTAACAAATCTATAAAAATGATAAGTTTAACCGATATCGTAATAAAGTTGATAGATATAATTAAGTCTCGGAAATTTCTGAACATTTAATAAGTCTTGGATATAAAGTAAGTCTAGGATATTTTTGACTGCATATTATATATCAATGAGTTCCAATTAAAATACTTAATTGCAATAAATTTTAATTACATCTTGAAAGACAAGATTTTACATTATATTTAAATGAGTAAAAAAGAGATTAAGAGTAAAAAAAATAAATAAAAAAGTTGTATTCTCAATCAAACTAGTAATCATAATAACTGTAACTTAATTTTTCTGCATAATCGTAATTTGGTTGGTCATCATAGTAATAATATGATGGTGGTACTGAATAATCGTAACTATAGATATAAACAGGTGATTCTGATTTCTCTAATAAAGAATCGTAGTAATAATAGGGTGCCTGTGCATAACTATAAGGTCTTTCTGATTTTTGTAAGAATGAATCATAGTAATAATATGACTAAGAATAGGCATAAATATCTGATTTCTCTAATAAGGAATCATAGTAGTAATAAGGTGCCTGTGCATAACTATATGGTTTTTCTGATTTTTGTAAGAATGAATCATAATAGTAATATGCGTAATCATAGGCGTAAATAGCTTTATCTGATTTTTCCAAAAGGGAATCATAATAGTAATAGGGTACCTATGCATAACTATAAGGTCTTTCTGATTTTTGTAAGAATGAATCATAATAATAATATGATGGTGCCTGTGAGTAACTATAAGGTCTTTCTGACTTTTCTAAGAGTGAATCATAGTAGTAATAAGGTGCATAACTATAAGCATCTGATGAGAGAGAATCATAATAATAATATGATGGTGCCTGTGAGTAACTATAAGGTCTTTCTGACTTTTCTAAGAGTGAATCATAGTAGTAATAAGGTGCATAACTATAAGCATCTGATGAGAGAGAATCATAATAATAATATGATTAGTCGTAACTATAGGGGGAATCATACTAGTAATAAGCATAGGGTTTTAATGATTTTTTGTATGAATGAATCATAATAGTAATAAGATGGTTATGCAGTATAAGCATCTGATGAGAGAGAATCATAAACATAGGGGACTTTCGAGTGAATCATAATAGTAATAAGATGATTAGGCAGTATAATCGTAAGCATCCGATGAGAGAGAATCATAAACATAGGGACTTTCGAGTGAATTGTAATAATAATATGATGGACTTGTGGTATAATCGTAGTTGTAGACGTAAACAGCTTTATCAGTCTCATAAGGTTATACATAATCATAACTAGCAAGTGAGTCATAATAGCTATATTGATTCTTTTGTAACATTTGCTACACTCCGCTTTTGTAACTTTGAATGGAAACAACCAAACTTAGAATGATCGCGAGAAGTTTTTACATTTTTTAGAAAAAACGAATGTTCTGCTTATATATCATATTTTAGTAATCGTTTTTTTATTAGTTTTTTTACAATAGCATTGGGGTTTTATTTTTCAGTGAAAAACTGATATATAATTTTTAAATACCATATCTCTCTTCAGTAACAAATCTATAAAAATGATAAGTTTAACCGATATCGTAATAAAGTTGATAGATATAATTAAGTCTCGGAAATTTCTGAACATTTAATAAGTCTTGGATATAAAGTAAGTCTAGGATATTTTTGACTGCATATTATATATCAATGAGTTCCAATTAAAATACTTAATTGCAATAAATTTTAATTACATCTTGAAAGACAAGATTTTACATTATATTTAAATGAGTAAAAAAGAGATTAAGAGTAAAAAAAATAAATAAAAAAGTTGTATTCTCAATCAAACTAGTAATCATAATAACTGTAACTTAATTTTTCTGCATAATCGTAATTTGGTTGGTCATCATAGTAATAATATGATGGTGGTACTGAATAATCGTAACTATAGATATAAACAGGTGATTCTGATTTCTCTAATAAAGAATCGTAGTAATAATAGGGTGCCTGTGCATAACTATAAGGTCTTTCTGATTTTTGTAAGAATGAATCATAGTAATAATATGACTAAGAATAGGCATAAATATCTGATTTCTCTAATAAGGAATCATAGTAGTAATAAGGTGCTTGTGCATAACTATATGGTTTTTCTGATTTTTGTAAGAATGAATCATAATAGTAATATGCGTAATCATAGGCGTAAATAGCTTTATCTGATTTTTCCAAAAGGGAATCATAATAGTAATAGGGGTACCTATGCATAACTATAAGGTCTTTCTGATTTTTGTAAGAATGAATCATAATAATAATATGATGGTGCCTGTGAGTAACTATAAGGTCTTTCTGACTTTTCTAAGAGTGAATCATAGTAGTAATAAGGTGCATAACTATAAGCATCTGATGAGAGAGAATCATAATAATAATATGATGGTGCCTGTGAGTAACTATAAGGTCTTTCTGACTTTTCTAAGAGTGAATCATAGTAGTAATAAGGTGCATAACTATAAGCATCTGATGAGAGAGAATCATAATAATAATATGATTAGTCGTAACTATAGGGGGAATCATACTAGTAATAAGCATAGGGTTTTAATGATTTTTGTATGAATGAATCATAATAGTAATAAGATGGTTATGCAGTATAAGCATCTGATGAGAGAGAATCATAAACATAGGGACTTTCGAGTGAATCATAATAGTAATAAGATGATTAGGCAGTATAATCGTAAGCATCCGATGAGAGAGAATCATAAACATAGGGACTTTCGAGTGAATTGTAATAATAATATGATGGACTTGTGGTATAATCGTAGTTGTAGACGTAAACAGCTTTATCAGTCTCATAAGGTTATACATAATCATAACTAGCAAGTGAGTCATAATAGCTATATTGATTCTTTTGTAACATTTGCTACACTCCGCTTTTGTAACTTTGAATGGAAACAACCAAACTTAGAATGATCGCGAGAAGTTTTTACATTTTTTAGAAAAAACGAATGTTCTGCTTATATATCATATTTTAGTAATCGTTTTTTTATTAGTTTTTTTTACAATAGCATTGGGGTTTTATTTTTCAGTGAAAAACTGATATATAATTTTTAAATACCATATCTCTCTTCAGTAACAAATCTATAAAAATGATAAGTTTAACCGATATCGTAATAAAGTTGATAGATATAATTAAGTCTCGGAAATTTCTGAACATTTAATAAGTCTTGGATATAAAGTAAGTCTAGGATATTTTTGACTGCATATTATATATCAATGAGTTCCAATTAAAATACTTAATTGCAATAAATTTTAATTACATCTTGAAAGACAAGATTTTACATTATATTTAAATGAGTAAAAAAGAGATTAAGAGTAAAAAAAATAAATAAAAAAGTTGTATTCTCAATCAAACTAGTAATCATAATAACTGTAACTTAATTTTTCTGCATAATCGTAATTTGGTTGGTCATCATAGTAATAATATGATGGTGGTACTGAATAATCGTAACTATAGATATAAACAGGTGATTCTGATTTCTCTAATAAAGAATCGTAGTAATAATAGGGTGCCTGTGCATAACTATAAGGTCTTTCTGATTTTTGTAAGAATGAATCATAGTAATAATATGACTAAGAATAGGCATAAATATCTGATTTCTCTAATAAGGAATCATAGTAGTAATAAGGTGCCTGTGCATAACTATATGGTTTTTTCTGATTTTTGTAAGAATGAATCATAATAGTAATATGCGTAATCATAGGCGTAAATAGCTTTATCTGATTTTTCCAAAAGGGAATCATAATAGTAATAGGGTACCTATGCATAACTATAAGGTCTTTCTGATTTTTGTAAGAATGAATCATAATAATAATATGATGGTGCCTGTGAGTAACTATAAGGTCTTTCTGACTTTTCTAAGAGTGAATCATAGTAGTAATAAGGTGCATAACTATAAGCATCTGATGAGAGAGAATCATAATAATAATATGATGGTGCCTGTGAGTAACTATAAGGTCTTTCTGACTTTTCTAAGAGTGAATCATAGTAGTAATAAGGTGCATAACTATAAGCATCTGATGAGAGAGAATCATAATAATAATATGATTAGTCGTAACTATAGGGGGAATCATACTAGTAATAAGCATAGGGTTTTAATGATTTTTGTATGAATGAATCATAATAGTAATAAGATGGTTATGCAGTATAAGCATCTGATGAGAGAGAATCATAAACATAGGGACTTTCGAGTGAATCATAATAGTAATAAGATGATTAGGCAGTATAATCGTAAGCATCCGATGAGAGAGAATCATAAACATAGGGACTTTCGAGTGAATTGTAATAATAATATGATGGACTTGTGGTATAATCGTAGTTGTAGACGTAAACAGCTTTATCAGTCTCATAAGGTTTATACATAATCATAACTAGCAAGTGAGTCATAATAGCTATATTGATTCTTTTGTAACATTTGCTACACTCCGCTTTTGTAACTTTGAATGGAAACAACCAAACTTAGAATGATCGCGAGAAGTTTTTACATTTTTTAGAAAAAACGAATGTTCTGCTTATATATCATATTTTAGTAATCGTTTTTTTTATTAGTTTTTTTTACAATAGCATTGGGGTTTTATTTTTCAGTGAAAAACTGATATATAATTTTTAAATACCATATCTCTCTTCAGTAACAAATCTATAAAAATGATAAGTTTAACCGATATCGTAATAAAGTTGATAGATATAATTAAGTCTCGGAAATTTCTGAACATTTAATAAGTCTTGGATATAAAGTAAGTCTAGGATATTTTTGACTGCATATTATATATCAATGAGTTCCAATTAAAATACTTAATTGCAATAAATTTTAATTACATCTTGAAAGACAAGATTTTACATTATATTTAAATGAGTAAAAAAGAGATTAAGAGTAAAAAAAATAAATAAAAAAGTTGTATTCTCAATCAAACTAGTAATCATAATAACTGTAACTTAATTTTTCTGCATAATCGTAATTTGGTTGGTCATCATAGTAATAATATGATGGGTGGTACTGAATAATCGTAACTATAGATATAAACAGGTGATTCTGATTTCTCTAATAAAGAATCGTAGTAATAATAGGGTGCCTGTGCATAACTATAAGGTCTTTCTGATTTTTGTAAGAATGAATCATAGTAATAATATGACTAAGAATAGGCATAAATATCTGATTTCTCTAGTAAGGAATCATAGTAGTAATAAGGTGCTTGTGCATAACTATATGGTTTTTCTGATTTTTGTAAGAATGAATCATAATAGTAATATGATGGTGCCTGTGAGTAACTATAAGGTCTTTCTGACTTTTATAAGAGTGAATCATAATAGTAATAGGGTACCTATGCATAACTATAAGGTCTTTCTGATTTTTGTAAGAATGAATCATAATAATAATATGATGGTGCCTGTGAGTAACTATAAGGTCTTTCTGACTTTTCTAAGAGTGAATCATAGTAGTAATAAGGTGCATAACTATAAGCATCTGATGAGAGAGAATCATAATAATAATATGATGGTGCCTGTGAGTAACTATAAGGTCTTTCTGACTTTTCTAAGAGTGAATCATAGTAGTAATAAGGTGCATAACTATAAGCATCTGATGAGAGAGAATCATAATAATAATATGATTAGTCGTAACTATAGGGGGAATCATACTAGTAATAAGCATAGGGTTTTAATGATTTTTGTATGAATGAATCATAATAGTAATAAGATGGTTATGCAGTATAAGCATCTGATGAGAGAGAATCATAAACATAGGGACTTTCGAGTGAATCATAATAGTAATAAGATGATTAGGCAGTATAATCGTAAGCATCCGATGAGAGAGAATCATAAACATAGGGACTTTCGAGTGAATTGTAATAATAATATGATGGACTTGTGGTATAATCGTAGTTGTAGACGTAAACAGCTTTATCAGTCTCATAAGGTTATACATAATCATAACTAGCAAGTGAGTCATAATAGCTATATTGATTCTTTTGTAACATTTGCTACACTCCGCTTTTGTAACTTTGAATGGAAACAACCAAACTTAGAATGATCGCGAGAAGTTTTTACATTTTTTAGAAAAAACGAATGTTCTGCTTATATATCATATTTTAGTAATCGTTTTTTTATTAGTTTTTTTACAATAGCATTGGGGTTTTATTTTTCAGTGAAAAAACTGATATATAATTTTTAAATACCATATCTCTCTTCAGTAACAAATCTATAAAAATGATAAGTTTAACCGATATCGTAATAAAGTTGATAGATATAATTAAGTCTCGGAAATTTCTGAACATTTAATAAGTCTTGGATATAAAGTAAGTCTAGGATATTTTTGACTGCATATTATATATCAATGAGTTCCAATTAAAATACTTAATTGCAATAAATTTTAATTACATCTTGAAAGACAAGATTTTACATTATATTTAAATGAGTAAAAAAGAGATTAAGAGTAAAAAAAATAAATAAAAAAGTTGTATTCTCAATCAAACTAGTAATCATAATAACTGTAACTTAATTTTTCTGCATAATCGTAATTTGGTTGGTCATCATAGTAATAATATGATGGTGGTACTGAATAATCGTAACTATAGATATAAACAGGTGATTCTGATTTCTCTAATAAAGAATCGTAGTAATAATAGGGTGCCTGTGCATAACTATAAGGTCTTTCTGATTTTTGTAAGAATGAATCATAGTAATAATATGACTAAGAATAGGCATAAATATCTGATTTCTCTAGTAAGGAATCATAGTAGTAATAAGGTGCTTGTGCATAACTATATGGTTTTTCTGATTTTTGTAAGAATGAATCATAATAGTAATATGATGGTGCCTGTGAGTAACTATAAGGTCTTTCTGACTTTTATAAGAGTGAATCATAATAGTAATAGGGTACCTATGCATAACTATAAGGTCTTTCTGATTTTTGTAAGAATGAATCATAATAATAATATGATGGTGCCTGTGAGTAACTATAAGGTCTTTCTGACTTTTCTAAGAGTGAATCATAGTAGTAATAAGGTGCATAACTATAAGCATCTGATGAGAGAGAATCATAATAATAATATGATGGTGCCTGTGAGTAACTATAAGGTCTTTCTGACTTTTCTAAGAGTGAATCATAGTAGTAATAAGGTGCATAACTATAAGCATCTGATGAGAGAGAATCATAATAATAATATGATGGTGCCTGTGAGTAACTATAAGGTCTTTCTGACTTTTCTAAGAGTGAATCATAGTAGTAATAAGGTGCATAACTATAAGCATCTGATGAGAGAGAATCATAATAATAATATGATTAGTCGTAACTATAGGGGGAATCATACTAGTAATAAGCATAGGGTTTTAATGATTTTTGTATGAATGAATCATAATAGTAATAAGATGGTTATGCAGTATAAGCATCTGATGAGAGAGAATCATAAACATAGGGACTTTCGAGTGAATCATAATAGTAATAAGATGATTAGGCAGTATAATCGTAAGCATCCGATGAGAGAGAATCATAAACATAGGGACTTTCGAGTGAATTGTAATAATAATATGATGGACTTGTGGTATAATCGTAGTTGTAGACGTAAACAGCTTTATCAGTCTCATAAGGTTATACATAATCATAACTAGCAAGTGAGTCATAATAGCTATATTGATTCTTTTGTAACATTTGCTACACTCCGCTTTTGTAACTTTGAATGGAAACAACCAAACTTAGAATGATCGCGAGAAGTTTTTTACATTTTTTAGAAAAAACGAATGTTCTGCTTATATATCATATTTTAGTAATCGTTTTTTTTATTAGTTTTTTTTACAATAGCATTGGGGTTTTATTTTTCAGTGAAAAACTGATATATAATTTTTAAATACCATATCTCTCTTCAGTAACAAATCTATAAAAATGATAAGTTTAACCGATATCGTAATAAAGTTGATAGATATAATTAAGTCTCGGAAATTTCTGAACATTTAATAAGTCTTGGATATAAAGTAAGTCTAGGATATTTTTGACTGCATATTACATATCAATGAGTTCCAATTAAAATACTTAATTGCAATAAATTTTAATTACATCTTGAAAGACAAGATTTTACATTATATTTAAATGAGTAAAAAAGAGATTAAGAGTAAAAAAAATAAATAAAAAAGTTGTATTCTCAATCAAACTAGTAATCATAATAACTGTAACTTAATTTTTCTGCATAATCGTAATTTGGTTGGTCATCATAGTAATAATATGATGGTGGTACTGAATAATCGTAACTATAGATATAAACAGGTGATTCTGATTTCTCTAATAAAGAATCGTAGTAATAATAGGGTGCCTGTGCATAACTATAAGGTCTTTCTGATTTTTGTAAGAATGAATCATAGTAATAATATGACTAAGAATAGGCATAAATATCTGATTTCTCTAGTAAGGAATCATAGTAGTAATAAGGTGCTTGTGCATAACTATATGGTTTTTCTGATTTTTGTAAGAATGAATCATAATAGTAATATGATGGTGCCTGTGAGTAACTATAAGGTCTTTCTGACTTTTATAAGAGTGAATCATAATAGTAATAGGGTACCTATGCATAACTATAAGGTCTTTCTGATTTTTGTAAGAATGAATCATAATAATAATATGATGGTGCCTGTGAGTAACTATAAGGTCTTTCTGACTTTTCTAAGAGTGAATCATAGTAGTAATAAGGTGCATAACTATAAGCATCTGATGAGAGAGAATCATAATAATAATATGATGGTGCCTGTGAGTAACTATAAGGTCTTTCTGACTTTTCTAAGAGTGAATCATAGTAGTAATAAGGTGCATAACTATAAGCATCTGATGAGAGAGAATCATAATAATAATATGATGGTGCCTGTGAGTAACTATAAGGTCTTTCTGACTTTTCTAAGAGTGAATCATAGTAGTAATAAGGTGCATAACTATAAGCATCTGATGAGAGAGAATCATAATAATAATATGATTAGTCGTAACTATAGGGGGAATCATACTAGTAATAAGCATAGGGTTTTAATGATTTTTGTATGAATGAATCATAATAGTAATAAGATGGTTATGCAGTATAAGCATCTGATGAGAGAGAATCATAAACATAGGGACTTTCGAGTGAATCATAATAGTAATAAGATGATTAGGCAGTATAATCGTAAGCATCCGATGAGAGAGAATCATAAACATAGGGACTTTCGAGTGAATTGTAATAATAATATGATGGACTTGTGGTATAATCGTAGTTGTAGACGTAAACAGCTTTATCAGTCTCATAAGGTTATACATAATCATAACTAGCAAGTGAGTCATAATAGCTATATTGATTCTTTTGTAACATTTGCTACACTCCGCTTTTGTAACTTTGAATGGAAACAACCAAACTTAGAATGATCGCGAGAAGTTTTTACATTTTTTAGAAAAAACGAATGTTCTGCTTATATATCATATTTTAGTAATCGTTTTTTTTATTAGTTTTTTTTACAATAGCATTGGGGTTTTATTTTTCAGTGAAAAACTGATATATAATTTTTAAATACCATATCTCTCTTCAGTAACAAATCTATAAAAATGATAAGTTTAACCGATATCGTAATAAAGTTGATAGATATAATTAAGTCTCGGAAATTTCTGAACATTTAATAAGTCTTGGATATAAAGTAAGTCTAGGATATTTTTGACTGCATATTATATATCAATGAGTTCCAATTAAAATACTTAATTGCAATAAATTTTAATTACATCTTGAAAGACAAGATTTTACATTATATTTAAATGAGTAAAAAAGAGATTAAGAGTAAAAAAAATAAATAAAAAAGGTTGTATTCTCAATCAAACTAGTAATCATAATAACTGTAACTTAATTTTTCTGCATAATCGTAATTTGGTTGGTCATCATAGTAATAATATGATGGTGGTACTGAATAATCGTAACTATAGATATAAACAGGTGATTCTGATTTCTCTAATAAAGAATCGTAGTAATAATAGGGTGCCTGTGCATAACTATAAGGTCTTTCTGATTTTTGTAAGAATGAATCATAGTAATAATATGACTAAGAATAGGCATAAATATCTGATTTCTCTAGTAAGGAATCATAGTAGTAATAAGGTGCTTGTGCATAACTATATGGTTTTTCTGATTTTTGTAAGAATGAATCATAATAGTAATATGATGTGCCTGTGAGTAACTATAAGGTCTTTCTGACTTTTTATAAGAGTGAATCATAATAGTAATAGGGTACCTATGCATAACTATAAGGTCTTTCTGATTTTTGTAAGAATGAATCATAATAATAATATGATGGTGCCTGTGAGTAACTATAAGGTCTTTCTGACTTTTCTAAGAGTGAATCATAGTAGTAATAAGGTGCATAACTATAAGCATCTGATGAGAGAGAATCATAATAATAATATGATGGTGCCTGTGAGTAACTATAAGGTCTTTCTGACTTTTCTAAGAGTGAATCATAGTAGTAATAAGGTGCATAACTATAAGCATCTGATGAGAGAGAATCATAATAATAATATGATGGTGCCTGTGAGTAACTATAAGGTCTTTCTGACTTTTCTAAGAGTGAATCATAGTAGTAATAAGGTGCATAACTATAAGCATCTGATGAGAGAGAATCATAATAATAATATGATTAGTCGTAACTATAGGGGGAATCATACTAGTAATAAGCATAGGGTTTTAATGATTTTTGTATGAATGAATCATAATAGTAATAAGATGGTTATGCAGTATAAGCATCTGATGAGAGAGAATCATAAACATAGGGACTTTCGAGTGAATCATAATAGTAATAAGATGATTAGGCAGTATAATCGTAAGCATCCGATGAGAGAGAATCATAAACATAGGGACTTTCGAGTGAATTGTAATAATAATATGATGGACTTGTGGTATAATCGTAGTTGTAGACGTAAACAGCTTTATCAGTCTCATAAGGTTATACATAATCATAACTAGCAAGTGAGTCATAATAGCTATATTGATTCTTTTGTAACATTTGCTACACTCCGCTTTTGTAACTTTGAATGGAAACAACCAAACTTAGAATGATCGCGAGAAGTTTTTACATTTTTTAGAAAAAACGAATGTTCTGCTTATATATCATATTTTAGTAATCGTTTTTTTATTAGTTTTTTTACAATAGCATTGGGGTTTTATTTTTCAGTGAAAAACTGATATATAATTTTTAAATACCATATCTCTCTTCAGTAACAAATCTATAAAAATGATAAGTTTAACCGATATCGTAATAAAGTTGATAGATATAATTAAGTCTCGGAAATTTCTGAACATTTAATAAGTCTTGGATATAAAGTAAGTCTAGGATATTTTTGACTGCATATTATATATCAATGAGTTCCAATTAAAATACTTAATTGCAATAAATTTTAATTACATCTTGAAAGACAAGATTTTACATTATATTTAAATGAGTAAAAAAGAGATTAAGAGTAAAAAAAATAAATAAAAAAGTTGTATTCTCAATCAAACTAGTAATCATAATAACTGTAACTTAATTTTTCTGCATAATCGTAATTTGGTTGGTCATCATAGTAATAATATGATGGTGGTACTGAATAATCGTAACTATAGATATAAACAGGTGATTCTGATTTCTCTAATAAAGAATCGTAGTAATAATAGGGTGCCTGTGCATAACTATAAGGTCTTTCTGATTTTTGTAAGAATGAATCATAGTAATAATATGACTAAGAATAGGCATAAATATCTGATTTCTCTAGTAAGGAATCATAGTAGTAATAAGGTGCTTGTGCATAACTATATGGTTTTTCTGATTTTTGTAAGAATGAATCATAATAGTAATATGATGGTGCCTGTGAGTAACTATAAGGTCTTTCTGACTTTTATAAGAGTGAATCATAATAGTAATAGGGTACCTATGCATAACTATAAGGTCTTTCTGATTTTTGTAAGAATGAATCATAATAATAATATGATGGTGCCTGTGAGTAACTATAAGGTCTTTCTGACTTTTCTAAGAGTGAATCATAGTAGTAATAAGGTGCATAACTATAAGCATCTGATGAGAGAGAATCATAATAATAATATGATGGTGCCTGTGAGTAACTATAAGGTCTTTCTGACTTTTCTAAGAGTGAATCATAGTAGTAATAAGGTGCATAACTATAAGCATCTGATGAGAGAGAATCATAATAATAATATGATGGTGCCTGTGAGTAACTATAAGGTCTTTCTGACTTTTCTAAGAGTGAATCATAGTAGTAATAAGGTGCATAACTATAAGCATCTGATGAGAGAGAATCATAATAATAATATGATTAGTCGTAACTATAGGGGGAATCATACTAGTAATAAGCATAGGGTTTTAATGATTTTTGTATGAATGAATCATAATAGTAATAAGATGGTTATGCAGTATAAGCATCTGATGAGAGAGAATCATAAACATAGGGACTTTCGAGTGAATCATAATAGTAATAAGATGATTAGGCAGTATAATCGTAAGCATCCGATGAGAGAGAATCATAAACATAGGGACTTTCGAGTGAATTGTAATAATAATATGATGGACTTGTGGTATAATCGTAGTTGTAGACGTAAACAGCTTTATCAGTCTCATAAGGTTATACATAATCATAACTAGCAAGTGAGTCATAATAGCTATATTGATTCTTTTGTAACATTTGCTACACTCCGCTTTTGTAACTTTGAATGGAAACAACCAAACTTAGAATGATCGCGAGAAGTTTTTACATTTTTTAGAAAAAACGAATGTTCTGCTTATATATCATATTTTAGTAATCGTTTTTTTATTAGTTTTTTTACAATAGCATTGGGGTTTTATTTTTCAGTGAAAAACTGATATATAATTTTTAAATACCATATCTCTCTTCAGTAACAAATCTATAAAAATGATAAGTTTAACCGATATCGTAATAAAGTTGATAGATATAATTAAGTCTCGGAAATTTCTGAACATTTAATAAGTCTTGGATATAAAGTAAGTCTAGGATATTTTTGACTGCATATTATATATCAATGAGTTCCAATTAAAATACTTAATTGCAATAAATTTTAATTACATCTTGAAAGACAAGATTTTACATTATATTTAAATGAGTAAAAAAGAGATTAAGAGTAAAAAAAATAAATAAAAAAGTTGTATTCTCAATCAAACTAGTAATCATAATAACTGTAACTTAATTTTTCTGCATAATCGTAATTTGGTTGGTCATCATAGTAATAATATGATGGTGGTACTGAATAATCGTAACTATAGATATAAACAGGTGATTCTGATTTCTCTAATAAAGAATCGTAGTAATAATAGGGTGCCTGTGCATAACTATAAGGTCTTTCTGATTTTTGTAAGAATGAATCATAGTAATAATATGACTAAGAATAGGCATAAATATCTGATTTCTCTAGTAAGGAATCATAGTAGTAATAAGGTGCTTGTGCATAACTATATGGTTTTTCTGATTTTTGTAAGAATGAATCATAATAGTAATATGATGGTGCCTGTGAGTAACTATAAGGTCTTTCTGACTTTTATAAGAGTGAATCATAATAGTAATAGGGTACCTATGCATAACTATAAGGTCTTTCTGATTTTTGTAAGAATGAATCATAATAATAATATGATGGTGCCTGTGAGTAACTATAAGGTCTTTCTGACTTTTCTAAGAGTGAATCATAGTAGTAATAAGGTGCATAACTATAAGCATCTGATGAGAGAGAATCATAATAATAATATGATGGTGCCTGTGAGTAACTATAAGGTCTTTCTGACTTTTCTAAGAGTGAATCATAGTAGTAATAAGGTGCATAACTATAAGCATCTGATGAGAGAGAATCATAATAATAATATGATGGTGCCTGTGAGTAACTATAAGGTCTTTCTGACTTTTCTAAGAGTGAATCATAGTAGTAATAAGGTGCATAACTATAAGCATCTGATGAGAGAGAATCATAATAATAATATGATTAGTCGTAACTATAGGGGGAATCATACTAGTAATAAGCATAGGGTTTTAATGATTTTTGTATGAATGAATCATAATAGTAATAAGATGGTTATGCAGTATAAGCATCTGATGAGAGAGAATCATAAACATAGGGACTTTCGAGTGAATCATAATAGTAATAAGATGATTAGGCAGTATAATCGTAAGCATCCGATGAGAGAGAATCATAAACATAGGGACTTTCGAGTGAATTGTAATAATAATATGATGGACTTGTGGTATAATCGTAGTTGTAGACGTAAACAGCTTTATCAGTCTCATAAGGTTATACATAATCATAACTAGCAAGTGAGTCATAATAGCTATATTGATTCTTTTGTAACATTTGCTACACTCCGCTTTTGTAACTTTGAATGGAAACAACCAAACTTAGAATGATCGCGAGAAGTTTTTACATTTTTTAGAAAAAACGAATGTTCTGCTTATATATCATATTTTAGTAATCGTTTTTTTATTAGTTTTTTTACAATAGCATTGGGGTTTTATTTTTCAGTGAAAAACTGATATATAATTTTTAAATACCATATCTCTCTTCAGTAACAAATCTATAAAAATGATAAGTTTAACCGATATCGTAATAAAGTTGATAGATATAATTAAGTCTCGGAAATTTCTGAACATTTAATAAGTCTTGGATATAAAGTAAGTCTAGGATATTTTTGACTGCATATTATATATCAATGAGTTCCAATTAAAATACTTAATTGCAATAAATTTTAATTACATCTTGAAAGACAAGATTTTACATTATATTTAAATGAGTAAAAAAGAGATTAAGAGTAAAAAAAATAAATAAAAAAGTTGTATTCTCAATCAAACTAGTAATCATAATAACTGTAACTTAATTTTTCTGCATAATCGTAATTTGGTTGGTCATCATAGTAATAATATGATGGTGGTACTGAATAATCGTAACTATAGATATAAACAGGTGATTCTGATTTCTCTAATAAAGAATCGTAGTAATAATAGGGTGCCTGTGCATAACTATAAGGTCTTTCTGATTTTTGTAAGAATGAATCATAGTAATAATATGACTAAGAATAGGCATAAATATCTGATTTCTCTAGTAAGGAATCATAGTAGTAATAAGGTGCTTGTGCATAACTATATGGTTTTTCTGATTTTTGTAAGAATGAATCATAATAGTAATATGATGGTGCCGTGAGTAACTATAAGGTCTTTCTGACTTTTATAAGAGTGAATCATAATAGTAATAGGGTACCTATGCATAACTATAAGGTCTTTCTGATTTTTGTAAGACATGAATCATAATAATAATATGATGGTGCCTGTGAGTAACTATAAGGTCTTTCTGACTTTTCTAAGAGTGAATCATAGTAGTAATAAGGTGCATAACTATAAGCATCTGATGAGAGAGAATCATAATAATAATATGGATTGGTGCCTGTGAGTAACTATAGGTCTTTCTGACTTTTCTAAGAGTGAATCATAGTAGTAATAAGGTGCATAACTATAAGCATCTGATGAGAGAGAATCATAATAATAATATGATGGTGCCTGTGTGTAACTATAAGGTCTTTCTGACTTTTCTAAGAGTGAATCATAGTAGTAATAAGGTAGCATAACTATAAGCATCTGATGAGAGAGAATCATAATAATAATATTGATTAGTCGTAACTATAGGGGGAATCATACTAGTAATAAGCATAGGGTTTAATGATTTTTGTATGAATGAATCATAATAGTAATAAGATGGTTATGCAGTATAAGCATCTGATGAGAGAGAATCATAAACATAGGGACTTTCGAGTGAATCATAATAGTAATAAGATGATTAGGCAGTATAATCGTAAGCATCCGATGAGAGAGAATCATAAACATAGGGACTTTCGAGTGAATTGTAATAATAATATGATGGACTTGTGGTATAATCGTAGTTGTAGACGTAAACAGCTTTAATCAGTCTCATAAGGTTATACATAATCATAACTAGCAAGTGAGTCATAATAGCTATATTGATTCTTTTGTAACATTTGCTACACTCCGCTTTTGTAACTTTGAATGGAAACAACCAAACTTAGAATGATCGCGAGAAGTTTTTACATTTTTTAGAAAAAACGAATGTTCTGCTTATATATCATATTTTAGTAATCGTTTTTTTATTAGTTTTTTTACAATAGCATTGGGGTTTTATTTTTCAGTGAAAAACTGATATATAATTTTTAAATACCATATCTCTCTTCAGTAACAAATCTATAAAAATGATAAGTTTAAACCGATATCGTAATAAAGTTGATAGATATAATTAAGTCTCGGAAATTTCTGAACATTTAATAAGTCTTGGATATAAAGTAAGTCTAGGATATTTTTTGACTGCATATTATATATCAATGAGTTCCAATTAAAATACTTAATTGCAATAAATTTTAATTACATCTTGAAAGACAAGATTTTACATTATATTTAAATGAGTAAAAAAGAGATTAAGAGTAAAAAAAATAAATAAAAAAGTTGTATTCTCAATCAAACTAGTAATCATAATAACTGTAACTTAATTTTTCTGCATAATCGTAATTTGGTTGGTCATCATAGTAATAATATGATGGTGGTACTGAATAATCGTAACTATAGATATAAACAGGTGATTCTGATTTCTCTAATAAAGAATCGTAGTAATAATAGGGTGCCTGTGCATAACTATAAGGTCTTTCTGATTTTTGTAAGAATGAATCATAGTAATAATATGACTAAGAATAGGCATAAATATCTGATTTCTCTAGTAAGGAATCATAGTAGTAATAAGGTGCTTGTGCATAACTATATGGTTTTTCTGATTTTTGTAAGAATGAATCATAATAGTAATATGATGGTGCCTGTGAGTAACTATAAGGTCTTTCTGACTTTTATAAGGAGTGAATCATAATAGTAATAGGGTACCTATGCATAACTATAAGGTCTTTCTGATTTTTGTAAGAATGAATCATAATAATAATATGATGGTGCCTGTGAGTAACTATAAGGTCTTTCTGACTTTTCTAAGAGTGAATCATAGTAGTAATAAGGTGCATAACTATAAGCATCTGATGAGAGAGAATCATAATAATAATATGATGGTGCCTGTGAGTAACTATAAGGTCTTTCTGACTTTTCTAAGAGTGAATCATAGTAGTATAAGGTGCATAACTATAAGCATCTGATGAGAGAGAATCATAATAATAATATGATTAGTCGTAACTATAGGGGGAATCATACTAGTAATAAGCATAGGGTTTTTAATGATTTTTTGTATGAATGAATCATAATAGTAATAGATGGTTATGCAGTATAAGCATCTGATGAGAGAGAATCATAAACATAGGGACTTTCGAGTGAATCATAATAGTAATAAGATGATTAGGCAGTATAATCGTAAGCATCCGATGAGAGAGAATCATAAACATAGGGACTTTCGAGTGAATTGTAATAATAATATGATGGACTTGTGGTATAATCGTAGTTGTAGACGTAAACAGCTTTATCAGTCTCATAAGGTTATACATAATCATAACTAGCAAGTGAGTCATAATAGCTATATTGATTCTTTTGTAACATTTGCTACACTCCGCTTTTGTAACTTTGAATGGAAACAACCAAACTTAGAATGATCGCGAGAAGTTTTTACATTTTTAGAAAAAACGAATGTTCTGCTTATATATCATATTTTAGTAATCGTTTTTTTATTAGTTTTTTTACAATAGCATTGGGGTTTTATTTTTCAGTGAAAAACTGATATATAATTTTTAAATACCATATCTCTCTTCAGTAACAAATCTATAAAAATGATAAGTTTAACCGATATCGTAATAAAGTTGATAGATATAATTAAGTCTCGGAAATTTCTGAACATTTAATAAGTCTTGGATATAAAGTAAGTCTAGGATATTTTTGACTGCATATTATATATCAATGAGTTCCAATTAAAATACTTAATTGCAATAAATTTTAATTACATCTTGAAAGACAAGATTTACATTATATTTAAATGAGTAAAAAGAGATTAAGAGTAAAAAAAATAAATATAAAAGTTGTATTCTCAATCAAACTAGTAATCATAATAACTGTAACTTAATTTTTCTGCATAATCGTAATTTGGTTGGTCATCATAGTAATAATATGATGGTGGTACTGAATAATCGTAACTATAGATATAAACAGGTGATTCTGATTTCTCTAATAAAGAATCGTAGTAATAATAGGGTGCCTGTGCATAACTATAAGGTCTTTCTGATTTTTGTAAGAATGAATCATAGTAATAATATGACTAAGAATAGGCATAAATATCTGATTTCTCTAGTAAGGAATCATAGTAGTAATAAGGTGCTTGTGCATAACTATATGGTTTTTCTGATTTTGTAAGAATGAATCATAATAGTAATATGATGGTGCCTGTGAGTAACTATAAGGTCTTTCTGACTTTTATAAGAGTGAATCATAATAGTAATAGGGTACCTATGCATAACTATAAGGTCTTTCTGATTTTTGTAAGAATGAATCATAATAATAATATGATGGTGCCTGTGAGTAACTATAAGGTCTTTCTGACTTTTCTAAGAGTGAATCATAGTAGTAATAAGGTGCATAACTATAAGCATCTGATGAGAGAGAATCATAATAATAATATGATGGTGCCTGTGAGTAACTATAAGGTCTTTCTGACTTTTCTAAGAGTGAATCATAGTAGTAATAAGGTGCATAACTATAAGCATCTGATGAGAGAGAATCATAATAATAATATGATGGTGCCTGTGTGTAACTATAAGGTCTTTCTGACTTTTCTAAGAGTGAATCATAGTAGTAATAAGGTGCATAACTATAAGCATCTGATGAGAGAGAATCATAATAATAATATGATTAGTCGTAACTATAGGGGGAATCATACTAGTAATAAGCATAGGGTTTTAATGATTTTTGTATGAATGAATCATAATAGTAATAAGATGGTTATGCAGTATAAGCATCTGATGAGAGAGAATCATAAACATAGGGAACTTTCGAGTGAATCATAATAGTAATAAGATGATTAGGCAGTATAATCGTAAGCATCCGATGAGAGAGAATCATAAACATAGGGACTTTCGAGTGAATTGTAATAATAATATGATGGACTTGTGGTATAATCGTAGTTGTAGACGTAAACAGCTTTATCAGTCTCATAAGGTTATACATAATCATAACTAGCAAGTGAGTCATAATAGCTATATTGATTCTTTTGTAACATTTGCTACACTCCGCTTTTGTAACTTTGAATGGGAAACAACCAAACTTAGAATGATCGCGAGAAGTTTTTACATTTTTTAGAAAAAACGAATGTTCTGCTTATATATCATATTTTAGTAATCGTTTTTTTTATTAGTTTTTTACAATAGCATTGGGGTTTTATTTTTCAGTGAAAAACTGATATATAATTTTTAAATACCATATCTCTCTTCAGTAACAAATCTATAAAATGATAAGTTTAACCGATATCGTAATAAAGTTGATAGATATAATTAAGTCTCGGAAATTCTGAACATTTAATAAGTCTTGGATATAAAGTAAGTCTAGGATATTTTTGACTGCATATATATATATCAATGAGTTCCAATTAAAATACTTAATTGCAATAAATTTTAATTACATCTTGAAAGACAAGATTTTACATTATATTTAAATGAGTAAAAAAGAGATTAAGAGTAAAAAAAATAAATAAAAAAGTTGTATTCTCAATCAAACTAGTAATCATAATAACTGTAACTTAATTTTTCTGCATAATCGTAATTTGGTTGGTCATCATAGTAATAATATGATGGTGGTACTGAATAATCGTAACTATAGATATAAACAGGTGATTCTGATTTCTCTAATAAAGAATCGTAGTAATAATAGGGTGCCTGTGCATAACTATAAGGTCTTTCTGATTTTTGTAAGAATGAATCATAGTAATAATATGACTAAGAATAGGCATAAATATCTGATTTCTCTAGTAAGGAATCATAGTAGTAATAAGGTGCTTGTGCATAACTATATGGTTTTTCTGATTTTTGTAAGAATGAATCATAATAGTAATATGATGGTGCCTGTGAGTAACTATAAGGTCTTTCTGACTTTTATAAGAGTGAATCATAATAGTAATAGGGGTACCTATGCATAACTATAAGGTCTTTCTGATTTTTGTAAGAATGAATCATAATAATAATATGATGGTGCCTGTGAGTAACTATAAGGTCTTTCTGACTTTTCTAAGAGTGAATCATAGTAGTAATAAGGTGCATAACTATAAGCATCTGATGAGAGAGAATCATAATAATAATATGATGGTGCCTGTGAGTAACTATAAGGTCTTTCTGACTTTTCTAAGAGTGAATCATAGTAGTAATAAGGTGCATAACTATAAGCATCTGATGAGAGAGAATCATAATAATAATATGATGGTGCCTGTGTGTAACTATAAGGTCTTTCTGACTTTTCTAAGAGTGAATCATAGTAGTAATAAGGTGCATAACTATAAGCATCTGATGAGAGAGAATCATAATAATAATATGATTAGTCGTAACTATAGGGGGGAATCATACTAGTAATAAGCATAGGGTTTTAATGATTTTTGTATGAATGAATCATAATAGTAATAAGATGGTTATGCAGTATTAAGCATCTGATGAGAGAGAATCATAAACATAGGGACTTCGAGTGAATCATAATAGTAATAAGATGATTAGGCAGTATAATCGTAAGCATCCGATGAGAGAGAATCATAAACATAGGGACTTTCGAGTGAATTGTAATAATAATATGATGGACTTGTGGTATAATCGTAGTTGTAGACGTAAACAGCTTTATCAGTCTCATAAGGTTATACATAATCATAACTAGCAAGTGAGTCATAATAGCTATATTGATTCTTTTGTAACATTTGCTACACTCCGCTTTTGTAACTTTGAATGGAAACAACCAAACTTAGAATGATCGCGAGAAGTTTTTACATTTTTTAGAAAAAACGAATGTTCTGCTTATATATCATATTTTAGTAATCGTTTTTTTATTAGTTTTTTTACAATAGCATTGGGGTTTTATTTTTCAGTGAAAAACTGATATATAATTTTAAATACCATATCTCTCTTCAGTAACAAATCTATAAAAATGATAAGTTTAAACCGATATCGTAATAAAGTTGATAGATATAATTAAGTCTCGGAAATTTCTGAACATTTAATAAGTCTTGGATATAAAGTAAGTCTAGGATATTTTTGACTGCATATTATATATCAATGAGTTCCAATTAAAATACTTAATTGCAATAAATTTTAATTACATCTGAAAGACAAGATTTTACATTATATTTAAATGAGTAAAAAAGAGATTAAGAGTAAAAAAAATAAATAAAAAAGTTGTATTCTCAATCAAACTAGTAATCATAATAACTGTAACTTAATTTTTCTGCATAATCGTAATTTGGTTGGTCATCATAGTAATAATATGATGGTGGTACTGAATAATCGTAACTATAGATATAAACAGGTGATTCTGATTTCTCTAATAAAGAATCGTAGTAATAATAGGGTGCCTGTGCATAACTATAAGGTCTTTCTGATTTTTGTAAGAATGAATCATAGTAATAATATGACTAAGAATAGGCATAAATATCTGATTCTCTAGTAAGGAATCATAGTAGTAATAAGGTGCTTGTGCATAACTATATGGTTTTTCTGATTTTTGTAAGAATGAATCATAATAGTAATATGATGGTGCCTGTGAGTAACTATAAGGTCTTCTGACTTTTATAAGAGTGAATCATAATAGTAATAGGGTACCTATGCATAACTATAAGGTCTTTCTGATTTTTGTAAGAATGAATCATAATAATAATATGATGGTGCCTGTGAGTAACTATAAGGTCTTTCTGACTTTTCTAAGAGTGAATCATAGTAGTAATAAGGTGCATAACTATAAGCATCTGATGAGAGAGAATCATAATAATAATATGATGGTGCCTGTGAGTAACTATAAGGTCTTTCTGACTTTTCTAAGAGTGAATCATAGTAGTAATAAGAGTGCATAACTATAAGCATCTGATGAGAGAGAATCATAATAATAATATGATGGTGCCTGTGTGTAACTATAAGGTCTTTCTGACTTTTCTAAGAGTGAATCATAGTAGTAATAGGTGCATAACTATAAGCATCTGATGAGAGAGAATCATAATAATAATATGATTAGTCGTAACTATAGGGGGGAATCATACTAGTAATAAGCATAGGGTTTTAATGATTTTTGTATGAATGAATCATAATAGTAATAAGATGGTTATGCAGTATAAGCATCTGATGAGAGAGATCATAAACATAGGGACTTTCGAGTGAATCATAATAGTAATAAGATGATTAGGCAGTATAATCGTAAGCATCCGATGAGAGAGAATCATAAACATAGGGACTTTCGAGTGAATTGTAATAATAATATGATGGACTTGTGGTATAATCGTAGTTGTAGACGTAAACAGCTTTATCAGTCTCATAAGGTTATACATAATCATAACTAGCAAGTGAGTCATAATAGCTATATTGATTCTTTTGTAACATTTGCTACACTCCGCTTTTGTAACTTTGAATGGAAACAACCAAACTTAGAATGATCGCGAGAAGTTTTTACATTTTTTAGAAAAAACGAATGTTCTGCTTATATATCATATTTAGTAATCGTTTTTTTATTAGTTTTTTACAATAGCATTGGGGTTTTATTTTTCAGTGAAAAACTGATATATAATTTTTAAATACCATATCTCTCTTCAGTAACAAATCTATAAAAATGATAAGTTTAACCGATATCGTAATAAAGTTGATAGATATAATTAAGTCTCGGAAATTTCTGAACATTTAATAAGTCTTGGATATAAAGTAAGTCTAGGATATTTTTGACTGCATATTATATATCAATGAGTTCCAATTAAAATACTTAATTGCAATAAATTTTAATTACATCTTGAAAGACAAGATTTTACATTATATTTAAATGAGTAAAAAAGAGATTAAGAGTAAAAAAAATAAATAAAAAAGTTGTATTCTCAATCAAACTAGTAATCATAATAACTGTAACTTAATTTTTCTGCATAATCGTAATTTGGTTGGTCATCATAGTAATAATATGATGGTGGTACTGAATATCGTAACTATAGATATAAACAGGTGATTCTGATTTCTCTAATAAAGAATCGTAGTAATAATAGGGTGCCTGTGCATAACTATAAGGTCTTTCTGATTTTTGTAAGAATGAATCATAGTAATAATATGACTAAGAATAGGCATAAATATCTGATTTCTCTAGTAAGGAATCATAGTAGTAATAAGGTGCTTGTGCATAACTATATGGTTTTTCTGATTTTTGTAAGAATGAATCATAATAGTAATATGATGGTGCCTGTGAGTAACTATAAGGTCTTTCTGACTTTTATAAGAGTGAATCATAATAGTAATAGGGTACCTATGCATAACTATAAGGTCTTTCTGATTTTTGTAAGAATGAATCATAATAATAATATGATGGTGCCTGTGAGTAACTATAAGGTCTTTCTGACTTTTCTAAGAGTGAATCATAGTAGTAATAAGGTGCATAACTATAAGCATCTGATGAGAGAGAATCATAATAATAATATGATGGTGCCTGTGAGTAACTATAAGGTCTTTCTGACTTTTCTAAGAGTGAATCATAGTAGTAATAAGGTGCATAACTATAAGCATCATGATGAGAGAGAATCATAATAATAATATGATGGTGCCTGTGTGTAACTATAAGGTCTTTCTGACTTTTCTAAGAGTGAATCATAGTAGTAATAAGGTGCATAACTATAAGCATCTGATGAGAGAGAATCATAATAATAATATGATGGTGCCTGTGAGTAACTATAAGGTCTTTCTGACTTTTCTAAGAGTGAATCATAGTAGTAATAAGGTGCATAACTATAAGCATCTGATGAGAGAGAATCATAATAATAATATGATGGTGCCTGTGTGTAACTATAAGGTCTTTCTGACTTTTCTAAGAGTGAATCATAGTAGTAATAAGGTGCATAACTATAAGCATCTGATGAGAGAGAATCATAATAATAATATGATTAGTCGTAACTATAGGGGGAATCATACTAGTAATAAGCATAGGGTTTTAATGATTTTTGTATGAATGAATCATAATAGTAATAAGATGGTTATGCAGTATAAGCATCTGATGAGAGAGAATCATAAACATAGGGACTTTCGAGTGAATCATAATAGTAATAAGATGATTAGGCAGTATAATCGTAAGCATCCGATGAGAGAGAATCATAAACATAGGGACTTTCGAGTGAATTGTAATAATAATATGATGGACTTGTGGTATAATCGTAGTTGTAGACGTAAACAGCTTTATCAGTCTCATAAGGTTATACATAATCATAACTAGCAAGTGAGTCATAATAGCTATATTGATTCTTTTGTAACATTTGCTACACTCCGCTTTTGTAACTTTGAATGGAAACAACCAAACTTAGAATGATCGCGAGAAGTTTTTACATTTTTTAGAAAAAACGAATGTTCTGCTTATATATCATATTTTAGTAATCGTTTTTTTATTATTTTTTTTACAATAGCATTGGGGTTTTATTTTTCAGTGAAAAACTGATATATAATTTTTAAATACCATATCTCTCTTCAGTACAAATCTATAAAAATGATAAGTTTAACCGATATCGTAATAAAGTTGATAGATATAATTAAGTCTCGGAAATTTCTGAACATTTAATAAGTCTTGGATATAAAGTAAGTCTAGGATATTTTTGACTGCATATTATATATCAATGAGTTCCAATTAAAATACTTAATTGCAATAAATTTTAATTACATCTTGAAAGACAAGATTTTACATTATATTTAAATGAGTAAAAAAGAGATTAAGAGTAAAAAAATAAATAAAAAAGTTGTATTCTCAATCAAACTAGTAATCATAATAACTGTAACTTAATTTTTCTGCATAATCGTAATTTGGTTGGTCATCATAGTAATAATATGATGGTGGTACTGAATAATCGTAACTATAGATATAAACAGGTGATTCTGATTTCTCTAATAAAGAATCGTAGTAATAATAGGGTGCCTGTGCATAACTATAAGGTCTTTCTGATTTTTGTAAGAATGAATCATAGTAATAATATGACTAAGAATAGGCATAAATATCTGATTTCTCTAGTAAGGAATCATAGTAGTAATAAGGTGCTTGTGCATAACTATATGGTTTTTCTGATTTTTGTAAGAATGAATCTAATAGTAATATGATGGTGCCTGTGAGTAACTATAAGGTCTTTCTGACTTTTATAAGAGTGAATCATAATAGTAATAGGGTACCTATGCATAACTATAAGGTCTTTCTGATTTTTGTTAAGAATGAATCATAATAATAATATGATGGTGCCTGTGAGTAACTATAAGGTCTTTCTGACTTTTCTAAGAGTGAATCATAGTAGTAATAAGGTGCATAACTATAAGCATCTGATGAGAGAGAATCATAATAATAATATGATGGTGCCTGTGAGTAACTATAAGGTCTTTCTGACTTTTCTAAGAGTGAATCATAGTAGTAATAAGGTGCATAACTATAAGCATCTGATGAGAGAGAATCATAATAATATATATGATGGTGCCTGTGTGTAACTATAAGGTCTTTCTGACTTTTCTAAGAGTGAATCATAGTAGTAATAAGGTGCATAACTATAAGCATCTGATGAGAGAGAATCATAATAATAATATGATTAGTCGTAACTATAGGGGGAATCATACTAGTAATAAGCATAGGGTTTTAATGATTTTTGTATGAATGAATCATAATAGTAATAAGATGGTTATGCAGTATAAGCATCTGATGAGAGAGAATCATAAACATAGGGACTTTCGAGTGAATCAAATAGTAATAAGATGATTAGGCAGTATAATCGTAAGCATCCGATGAGAGAGAATCATAAACATAGGGACTTTCGAGTGAATTGTAATAATAATATGATGGACTTGTGGTATAATCGTAGTTGTAGACGTAAACAGCTTTATCAGTCTCATAAGGTTATACATAATCATAACTAGCAAGTGAGTCATAATAGCTATATTGATTCTTTTGTAACATTTGCTACACTCCGCTTTTGTAACTTTGAATGGAAACAACCAAACTTAGAATGATCGCGAGAAGTTTTTACATTTTTTAGAAAAAACGAATGTTCTGCTTATATATCATATTTTAGTAATCGTTTTTTTATTAGTTTTTTTACTATAGCATTGGGGTTTTATTTTTCAGTGAAAAAACTGATATATAATTTTTAAATACCATATCTCTCTTCAGTAACAAATCTATAAAAATGATAAGTTTTAACCGATATCGTAATAAAGTTGATAGATATAATTTAAGTCTCGGAAATTTCTGACATTTAATAAGTCTTGGATATAAAGTAAGTCTAGGATATTTTTGACTGCATATTATATATCAATGAGTTCCAATTAAAATACTTAATTGCAATAAATTTTAATTACATCTTGAAAGACAAGATTTTACATTATATTTAAATGAGTAAAAAAGAGATTAAGAGTAAAAAAAATAAATAAAAAAGTTGTATTCTCAATCAAACTAGTAATCATAATAACTGTAACTTAATTTTTCTGCATAATCGTAATTTGGTTGGTCATCATAGTAATAATATGATGGTGGTACTGAATATCGTAACTATAGATATAAACAGGTGATTCTGATTTCTCTAATAAAGAATCGTAGTAATAATAGGGTGCCTGTGCATAACTATAAGGTCTTTCTGATTTTTGTAAGAATGAATCATAGTAATAATATGACTAAGAATAGGCATAAATATCTGATTTCTCTAGTAAGGAATCATAGTAGTAATAAGGTGCTTGTGCGTAACTATATGGTTTTTCTGATTTTTGTAAGAATGAATCATAATAGTAATATGATGGTGCCTGTGAGTAACTATAAGGTCTTTCTGACTTTTATAAGAGTGAATCATAATAGTAATAGGGTACCTATGCATAACTATAAGGTCTTTCTGATTTTTGTAAGAATGAATCATAATAATAATATGATGGTGCCTGTGAGTAACTATAAGGTCTTTCTGACTTTTCTAAGAGTGAATCATAGTAGTAATAAGGTGCATAACTATAAGCATCTGATGAGAGAGAATCATAATAATAATATGATGGTGCCTGTGAGTAACTATAAGGTCTTTCTGACTTTTCTAAGAGTGAATCATAGTAGTAATAAGGTGCATAACTATAAGCATCTGATGAGAGAGAATCATAATAATAATATGATGGTGCCTGTGTGTAACTATAAGGTCTTTCTGACTTTTCTAAGAGTGAATCATAGTAGTAATAAGGTGCATAACTATAAGCATCTGATGAGAGAGAATCATAATAATAATATGATTAGTCGTAACTATAGGGGGAATCATACTAGTAATAAGCATAGGGTTTTAATGATTTTTGTATGAATGAATCATAATAGTAATAAGATGGTTATGCAGTATAAGCATCTGATGAGAGAGAATCATAAACATAGGGACTTTCGAGTGAATCATAATAGTAATAAGATGATTAGGCAGTATAATCGTAAGCATCCGATGAGAGAGAATCATAAACATAGGGACTTTCGAGTGAATTGTAATAATAATATGATGGACTTGTGGTATAATCGTAGTTGTAGACGTAAACAGCTTTATCAGTCTCATAAGGTTATACATAATCATAACTAGCAAGTGAGTCATAATAGCTATATTGATTCTTTTGTAACATTTGCTACACTCCGCTTTTGTAACTTTGAATGGAAACAACCAAACTTAGAATGATCGCGAGAAGTTTTTACATTTTTTAGAAAAAACGAATGTCTGCTTATATATCATATTTTAGTAATCGTTTTTTTATTAGTTTTTTTACAATAGCATTGGGGTTTATTTTTCAGTGAAAAACTGATATATAATTTTTAATACCATATCTCTCTTCAGTAACAAATCTATAAAAATGATAAGTTTAACCGATATCGTAATAAAGTTGATAGATATAATTAAGTCTCGGAAATTTCTGAACATTTAATAAGTCTTGGATATAAAGTAAGTCTAGGATATTTTTGACTGCATATTATATATCAATGAGTTCCAATTAAAATACTTAATTGCAATAAATTTTAATTACATCTTGAAAGACAAGATTTTACATTATATTTAAATGAGTAAAAAAGAGATTAAGAGTAAAAAAAATAAATAAAAAAGTTGTATTCTCAATCAAACTAGTAATCATAATAACTGTAACTTAATTTTTCTGCATAATCGTAATTTGGTTGGTCATCATAGTAATAATATGATGGTGGTACTGAATAATCGTAACTATAGATATAAACAGGTGATTCTGATTTCTCTAATAAAGAATCGTAGTAATAATAGGGTGCCTGTGCATAACTATAAGGTCTTTCTGATTTTTGTAAGAATGAATCATAGTAATAATATGACTAAGAATAGGCATAAATATCTGATTTCTCTAGTAAGGAATCATAGTAGTAATAAGGTGCTTGTGCATAACTATATGGTTTTCTGATTTTTGTAAGAATGAATCATAATAGTAATATGATGGTGCCTGTGAGTAACTATAAGGTCTTTCTGACTTTTATAAGAGTGAATCATAATAGTAATAGGGTACCTATGCATAACTATAAGGTCTTTCTGATTTTTGTAAGAATGAATCATAATAATAATATGATGGTGCCTGTGAGTAACTATAAGGTCTTTCTGACTTTTCTAAGAGTGAATCATAGTAGTAATAAGGTGCATAACTATAAGCATCTGATGAGAGAGAATCATAATAATAATATGATGGTGCCTGTGAGTAACTATAAGGTCTTTCTGACTTTTCTAAGAGTGAATCATAGTAGTAATAAGGTGCATAACTATAAGCATCTGAAGAGAGAGAATCATAATAATAATATGATTAGTCGTAACTATAGGGGGAATCATACTAGTAATAAGCATAGGGTTTTAATGATTTTTGTATGAATGAATCATAATAGTAATAAGATGGTTATGCAGTATAAGCATCTGATGAGAGAGAATCATAAACATAGGGACTTTCGAGTGAATCATAATAGTAATAAGATGATTAGGCAGTATAATCGTAAGCATCCGATGAGAGAGAATCATAAACATAGGGACTTTCGAGTGAATTGTAATAATAATATGATGGACTTGTGGTATAATCGTAGTTGTAGACGTAAACAGCTTTATCAGTCTCATAAGGTTATACATAATCATAACTAGCAAGTGAGTCATAATAGCTATATTGATTCTTTTGTAACATTTGCTACACTCCGCTTTTGTAACTTTGAATGGAAACAACCAAACTTAGAATGATCGCGAGAAGTTTTTACATTTTTTAGAAAAAACGAATGTTCTGCTTATATATCATATTTTAGTAATCGTTTTTTTATTAGTTTTTTTACAATAGCATTGGGGTTTTATTTTTCAGTGAAAAACTGATATATAATTTTTAAATACCATATCTCTCTTCAGTAACAAATCTATAAAAATGATAAGTTTAACCGATATCGTAATAAAGTTGATAGATATAATTAAGTCTCGGAATTTCTGAACATTTAATAAGTCTTGGATATAAAGTAAGTCTAGGATATTTTTGACTGCATATTATATATCAATGAGTTCCAATTAAAATACTTAATTGCAATAAATTTTAATTACATCTTGAAAGACAAGATTTTACATTATATTTAAATGAGTAAAAAAGAGATTAAGAGTAAAAAAAATAAATAAAAAAGTTGTATTCTCAATCAAACTAGTAATCATAATAACTGTAACTTAATTTTTCTGCATAATCGTAATTTGGTTGGTCATCATAGTAATAATATGATGGTGGTACTGAATAATCGTAACTATAGATATAAACAGGTGATTCTGATTTCTCTAATAAAGAATCGTAGTAATAATAGGGTGCCTGTGCATAACTATAAGGTCTTTCTGATTTTTGTAAGAATGAATCATAGTAATAATATGACTAAGAAATAGGCATAAATATCTGATTTCTCTAGTAAGGAACAT
>CAMPDV010004866.1:0-40157 GCA_946699065.1 Loxodes magnus
AGGCAAACTTTCAGCTACAAGCATATCTTGACATACCGAATAAAGATTCGTATATTATATATATTATTACTAACATTTTGGATATTCTAACTCATATTTTAGTGCTTGCTACAAAACTTATCATTAGATATTCTTGTCTTTCTTTACTTCACTGTTCTATAGGCTAACTTTCATCTACAAGCATATCTTGACATACCGAATAAAGATCGTAATTATTATATTATACTAACATTGTGGATATTCTAACTCATATTTTAGTGCTTGCTACGAAAACTTATCATTAGATATTCTTTTCTTACTTTACTCTTCACTTTTCTATAGGCTAACTTTCATCTACAGCATATCTTGACATACCGAATACAGATCGTGTTAGTATATTATTACTAACGTTGTGGATATTCTAACTTATATTTTAGTGCTTGCTACGAAAACTTATCATTAGATATTCTTTCATTACTTTACTTCTTCACTTTTCTATAGGCTAACTTTCATCTACAAGCATATCTTGACATACCGAAAAGATTCGTATTAGTATATTATTACTAACATTTTGGATATTCTAACTCATATTTTAGTGCTTGCTACGAAAACTTATCATTAGATATTCTTTTCTTACTTTACTTCTTCACTTTTCTATAGGCTAACTTTCATCTACAAGCATATCTTGACATACCGAATAAAGATTCGTAATATATTATATTATACTAACATTTTGGATATTCTAACTCATATTTTTAGGGCTTGCTACGAAAACTTATCATTAGATATTCTTTTCTTACTTTACTTCTTCACTTTTCTATAGGCTAACTTTCATCTACAAGCATATCTTGACAAACCGAATACAGATTCGTGTTAGTTATAGTATTACTAACGTTTTGGATATTCTAACTTATATTTTAGTGCTTGCTACGAAAACTTATCATTAGATATTCTTTTCTTACTTTACTTCTTCACTTTTCTATAGGCTAACTTTCATCTACAAGCATATCTTGACATACCGAATAAAGATTCGTAATTATTATATTATTACTAACATTTTGGATATTCTAACTCATATTTTAGTGCTTGCTACGAAAACTTATCATTAGATATTCTTTTCTTACTTTACTTCTTCACTTTTCTATAGGCTAACTTTCATCTACAAGCATATCTTGACATACCGAATAAAGATTCGTAATTATTATATTATTACTAACATTTTGGATATTCTAACTCATTTTTAGTGCTTGCTACGAAAACTTTCATTAGATATTCTTTTCGTACTTTACTTCTGCACTTTTCTATAGGCTAACTTTCATCTACAAGCATATCTTGACATACCGAATAAAGATTCGTAATTAGTATATTATTACTAACATTTTGGATATTCTAACTCATATTTTAGTGCTTGCTACGAAAACTTATCATTAGATATTCTTTTCTTACTTTACTTCTTCACTTTTCTATAGGCTAACTTTCATCTACAAGCATATCTTGACATACCGAATAAAGATTCGTAATTATTATATTATTACTAACATTTGGATATTCTAACTCATATTTTAGTGCTTGCTACGAAAACTTATCATTAGATATTCTGTTCTTACTTGACTTCTTCACTTTTCTATAGGCTAACTTGCATCTACAAGCATATCTTACATACCGAATAAAGATTCGTAATTATTATATTATTACTAACATTTTGGATATTCTAACTCATATTTTAGTGCTTGCTACGAAAACTTATCATTAGATATTCTTTTCTTACTTTACTTCTTCACTTTTCTATAGGCTAACTTGCATCTACAAGCATATCTTGACATACCGAATAAAGATTCGTAATATTATATTATTACTAACATTTTGGATATTCTAACTCATATTTAGTGCTTGCTACGAAAACTTATCATTAGATATTCTTTGCTTACTTTACTTCTTCACTTTTCTATAGGCTAACTTTCATCTACAAGCATATCTTGACATACCGATAAAGATTCGTAATTATTATATTATTACTAACATTTTGGATATTCTAACTCATATTTTAGTGCTTGCTACGAAAACTTATCATTAGATATTCTTTTCTTACTTTACTTCTTCACTTTTCTATAGGCTAACTTTCATCTACAAGCATATCTTGACATACCGATAAAGATTCGTAATTATTATATTATTACTAACATTTTGGATATTCTAACTCATATTTTAGTGCTTGCTACGAAAACTATCATTAGATATTCTTTTCTTACTTTACTTCTTCACTTTTCTATAGGCTAACTTTCATCTACAAGCATATCTTGACAACCGAATACAGATTCGTGTTAGTTATATTTTACTAACGTTTTGGATATTCTAACTTATATTTTAGTGCTTGCTACGAAAACTTATCATTAGCTATTCTTTTCTTACTTTACTTCTTCACTTTTCTATAGGCTAACTTTCATCTACAAGCATATCTTGACATACCGAATAAAGATTCGTAATTATTATATTATTACTAACATTTGGATATTCTAACTCATATTTTAGTGCTTGCTATCGAAAACTTATCATTAGATATTCTTTTCTTACTTTACCTTCTTCACTTTTCTATAGGCTAACTGTCATCTACAAGCATATCTTGACATACCGAATAAAGATTCGTAATTATTATATTATTACTAACATTTTGGATATTCTAACTCATATTTTAGTGCTTGCTACGAAACTTATCATTAGATATTCTTTTCTTACTTTACTTCTTCACTTTTCTATAGGCTAACTTTCATCTAAAGCATATCTTGACATACCGAATAAAGATCGTAATTATTTATATTATTACTAACATTTGATATTCTAACTCATATTTTAGGGCTTGCTACGAAAACTTATCATTAGATATTCTTTTCCTTACTTTACTCTTCAACTTTTCTATAGGCTAACTTTCATCTACAAGCATATCTTGACAAACCGAATACAGATTCGTGTTAGTTTATTATTACTAACGTTTTGGATAGTCTAACTTATATTTTAGTGCTTGCTACGAAAAACTTATCATTAGAGATTCTTTTCTTACTTTACTTCTTCACTTTTCTATAGCTACCTTTCATCTACAAGCATATCTTGACATACCGAATAAAGATTCGAAATTATTATTTATTACTAACATTTTGGATATTCTAACTCATATTTTAGTGCTTGCTACGAAAACTTATCATTAGATATTCTTTTCTTACTTTACTTCTTCACTTTTCTATAGGCTAACTTTCATCTACAAGCATATCTTGACATACCGAATAAAGATTCGTAATATTATATTATTACTAACATTTTGGATATTCTAACTCATATTTAGTGCTTGCTACGAATACTTATCATTAGATATTCTTGTCTTACTTTACTTCTTCACTTTTCTATAGGCTAACTTTCATCTACAAGCATATCTTGACATACCGAATAAAGATTCGTAATTATATATTATTACTAACATTTTGGATATTCTAACTCATATTTTAGTGCTTGCTACGAAAACTTATCATTAGATATTCTTTGACTTACTTTACTTCTTCACTTTTCTATAGGCTAACTTTCATCTACAAGCATATCTTGACATACCGAATAAAGATCGTAATTATTATATTATTACTAACATTTTGGATATTCTAACTCATATTTTAGTGCTTGCTACGAAAACTTATCATTAGATATTCTTTTCTTACTTTACTCTTCACTTTTCTATAGGCTAACTTTCATCTACAAGCATATCTTGACATACCGAATAAAGATTCGTAATTATTATATTATTACTAACATTTGGATATTCTAACTCATATTTTAGTGCTTGCTACGAAAACTTATCATTAGATATTCTTTTCTTACTTTACTTCTTCACTTTTCTATAGGCTAACTTTCATCTACAAGCAGATCTTGACATACCGAATAAAGATTCGTAATTATTAGTATTACTAACATTTTGGATATTCTAACTCATATTTTAGTGCTTGCTACGAAAACTTATCATTAGATATTCTTTTCTTACTTTACTTCTTCACTTTTCTATAGGCTAACTGTCATCTACAAGCATATCTTGACATACCGAATAAAGATTCGTAATTATTATATTATTACTAACATTTTGGATATTCTAACTCATATTTTAGTGCTTGCTACGAAAACTTATCATTAGATATTCTTTTCTTACTTTACTTCTTCACTTTTCTATAGGCTAACTTTCATCTACAAGCATATCTTGACATACCGAATAAAGATTCGTAATTATTTATTATTACTACATTTTGGATATTCTAACTCATATTTTAGTGCTTGCTACGAAAACTTATCATTAGATATTCTTTTCTTACTTTACTTCTTCACTTTTCTATAGGCTAACTGTTCATCTACAAGCATATCTTGACAAACCGAATACAGATTCGTGTTAGTTATATTATACTAACGTTTTGGATATTCTAACTTATATTTTAGTGCTTGCTACGAAAACTTATCATTAGATATTCTTTTCTTACTTTACTTCTTCACTTTTCTATAGGCTAACTTTCATCTACAAGCATATCTTGACATACGAATAAAGATTCGTAATTATTATATTATACTAACATTTTGGATATTCTAACTCATATTTTAGTGCTTGCTACGAAAACTTATCATTAGATATTCTTTTCTTACTTTACTTCTTCACTTTTCTATAGGCTAACTTTCATCTACAAGCATATCTTGACATACCGAATAAAGATTCGTAGTATTATATTATTACTAACATTTTGGATATTCTAACTCATATTTTAGTGCTTGCTACGAAAACTTATCAATTAGATATTCTTTTCTTACTTTACTTCTTCACTTTTCTATAGGCTAACTTTCATCTACAAGCATATCTTGACATACCGAATAAAGATTCGTAATTATATATATTACTAACATTTTGGATATTCTAACTCATATTTTAGTGCTGTGCTACGAAAACTTATCATTAGATATTCTTTTCTACTTTACTTCTTCACTTTTCTATAGGCTAACTTTCATCTACAAGCATATCTTGACAAACCGAATACAGATTCGTGTTAGTTATATATTACTAACGTTTTGGATATTCTAACTTATATTTAGTGCTTGCTACGAAAACTTATCATTAGATATTCTTTTCTTACTTTACTTCTTTCACTTTTCTATAGGCTAACTTTCATCTACAAGCATATCTTGACATACCGAATAAAGATTCGTAATTATTATATTATTACTAACATTTTGGATATTCTAACTCATATTTTAGTGCTTGCTACGAAAACTTATCATTAGATAGTCTTTTCTTACTTTACTTCTTCACTTTTCTATAGGCTAACTTTCATCTACAAGCATATCTTGACATACCGAATAAAGATTCGTAATTATTATTTATTACTAACATTTTGGATATTCTAACTCATATTTTAGTGCTTGCTACGAAAACTTATCATTAGATATTCTTTCTTACTTTACTTCTTCACTTTCTATAGGCTAACTTTCATCTACAAGCATATCTTGACATACCGAATAAAGATTCGTAATTATTATATTATTACTAACATTTGGATATTCTAACTCATATTTTAGTGCTTGCTACGAAAACTTATCATGTAGATATTCTTTTCTTACTTTATTCTTCACTTTTCTATAGGCTAACTTTCATCTACAAGCATATCTTGACATACCGAATAAAGATTCGTAATTATTATATTATTACTAACATTTTGGATATTCAACTCATATTTTAGTGCTTGCTACGAAAACTTATCATTAGATATTCTTTTCTTACTTTACTTCTTCACTTTTCTATAGGCTAACTTTCATCTACAAGCATATCTGACATACCGAATAAAGATTCGTAATTATTATATTATTACTAACATTTTGGATATTCTAACTCATATTTTAGTGCTTGCTACGAAAACTTATCATTAGATATTCTTTTCTTACTTTACTTCTTCACTTTTCTATAGGCTAACTTTCATCTACAAGCATATCTTGACATACCGAATAAAGATTCGTAATTATATATTATTACTAACATTTTGGATATTCTAACTCATATTTTAGTGCTTGCTACGAAAACTTATCATTAGATATTCTTTTCTTACTTTACTTCTTCACTTTTCTATAGGCTAACTTTCATCTACAAGCATATCTTGACATACCGAATAAAGATTCGTAATATTATATTATTACTAACATTTTGGATATTCTAACTCATATTTTAGTGCTTGCTACGAAAACTATCATTAGATATTCTTTTCTTACTTTACTTCTTCACTTTTCTATAGGGCTAACGTTCATCTACAAGCATATCTTGACATACCGAATAAAGATTCGTAATTATTATATTATTACTAACATTTTGGATATTCTAACTCATATTTTAGTGCTTGCTACGAAAAACTTATCATTAGATATTCTTTTCGTACTTTACGTCTTCTACTTTTCTATAGGCTACTTTCATCTACAAGCATATCTTGACAAACCGAATACAGATTCGTGTAGTTATATTATTACTAACGTTTTGGATATTCTAACTTATATTTTAGTGCTTGCTACGAAAACTTATCATTAGATATTCTTTTCTTACTTTACTTCTTCACTTTTCTATAGGCTAACTTTCATCTACAAGCATATCTGACATACCGAATAAAGATTCGTAATTATTAGATTATTACTAACATTTTGGATATTCTAACTCATATTTTAGGGCTTGCTACGAAAACTTATCATTAGATATTCTTTTCTTACTTTACTTCTTCACTTTTCTATAGGCTAACTTTCATCTACAAGCATATCTTGACATACCGAATAAAGATCGTAATTATTATATTATACTAACATTTTGGATATTCTAACTCATATTTGAGTGCTTGCTACGAAAACTTTATCATTAGATATTCTTTTCATTTACTTTACTTCTTCACTTTTCTATAGGCTAACTTTCATCTACAAGCATATCTTGACAGACCGAATAAAGATTCGTAATTATTATATTATTACTAACATTTTGGATATTCTAACTCATATTTTAGTGCTTGCTACGAAAACTTATCATTAGATATTCTTTTCTTACTTTACTTCTTCACTTTTCTATAGGCTAACTTTCATCTACAAGCTATCTTGACATACCGAATAAAGATTCGTAATTATATATTATTACTAACATTTGGATATTCTAACTCATATTTTAGTGCTTGCTACGAAAACTTATCATTAGATATTCTTTTCTTACTTTACTTCTTCACTTTTCTATAGGCCTAACTTTCATCTACAAGCATATCTTGACATACCGAATAAAGATTCGTAATTATTATATTATTACTAACATTTTGGATATTCTAACTCATATTTTAGTGCTTGCTACGAAAACTTATCATTAGATATTCTTTTCTTACTTTACTTCTTCACTTTTCTATAGGCTAACTTTCATCTACAAGCATATCTTGACATACCGAATAAAGATTCGTAATTATTATATTATTACTAACATTTTGGATATTCTAACTCATATTTTAGTGCTTGCTACGAAAACTTATCATTAGATATTCTTTTCTTACTTTACTTCTTCACTTTTCTATAGGCTAACTTTCATCTACAAGCATATCTTGACATACCGAATAAAGATTCGTAATTATTATATTATTACTAACATTTTGGATATTCTAACTCATATTTTAGTGCTTGCTACGAAAACTTATCATTAGATATTCTTTTCGTACTTGTACTTCTTCACTTTTCTATAGGCTAACTTTCATCTACAAGCATATCTTGACATACCGAATAAAGATTCGTAATTATTATATTATTACTACATTTTGGATATTCTAACTCATATTTTAGTGCTTGCTACGAAAACTTATCATAGATATTCTTTTCTTACTTTACTTCTTCACTTTTCTATAGGCTACTTTCATTCTAACAAGCATATCTTGACAAACCGAATACAGATTCGTGTTAGTTATATTATTACTAACGTTTTGGATATTCTAACTTATATTTAGTGCTTGCTACGAAACTTATCATTAGATATTCTTTTCTTACTTTACTTCTTCACTTTTCTATAGGCTAACTTTCATCTACAAGCATATCTTGACATACCGAATAAAGATTCGTAATTATTAGATTATTACTAACATTTTGGATATTCTAAACTCATATTTTAGTGCTTGCTACGAAAACTTATCATTAGATATTCTTTTCTTACTTTACTTCTTCACTTTTCTATAGGCTAACTTCATCTACAAGCATATCTTGACATACCGAATAAAGATTCGTAATTATTTATTATTACTAACATTTTGGATATTCTAACTCATATTTTAGTGCTTGCTACGAAAACTTATCATTAGATATTCTTTTCTTACTTTACTTCTTCACTTTTCTATAGGCTAACTTTCATCTACAAGCATATCTTGATCATACCGAATAAAGATTCGTAATTATTATATTATTACTAACATTTTGGATATTCTAACTCATATTTTAGTGCTTGCTACGAAAACTTATCATTAGATATTCTTTTCTTACTTTACTTCTTCACTTTTCTATAGGCTAACTTTCATCTACAAGCATATCTTGACATACCGAATAAAGATTCGTAATTATTATATTATTACTAACATTTTGGATATTCTAACTCATATTTTAGTGCTTGCTACGAAAACTTATCATTAGATATTCTTTGCTTACTTTACTTCTTCACTTTTCTATAGGCTAACTTTCATCTACAAGCATATCTTGACAATACCGAATAAAGATTCGTAATTATTATATTATTACTAACATTTTGGATATTCTAACTCATATTTTAGTGCTTGCTACGAAAAACTTATCATTAGATATTCTTTTCTTACTTTACTTCTTCACTTTTCTATAGGCTAACTTTCATCTACAAGCATATCTTGACATACCGAATAAAGATTCGTAATTATTATATTATTACTAACATTTTGGATATTCTAACTCATATTTTAGTGCTTGCTACGAAAACTTATCATTAGATATTCTTTTCTTACTTTACTTCTTCACTTTTCTATAGGCTAACTTTCATCTACAAGCATATCTTGACATACCGAATAAAGATTCGTAATTATTATATTATTACTAACATTTTGGATATTCTAACTCATATTTTAGTGCTTGCTACGAAAACTTATCATTAGATATTCTTTTCTTACTTTACTTCTTCACTTTTCTATAGGCTAACTTTCATCTACAAGCATATCTTGACATACCGAATAAAGATTCGTAATTATATATTATTACTAACATTTTGGATATTCTAACTCATATTTTAGTGCTTGCTACGAAAACTTATCATTAGATATTCTTTTCTTACTTTACTTCTTCACTTTTCTATAGGCTAACTTTCATCTACAAGCATATCTTGGACAAACCGAATACAGATTCGTGTTAGTTATATTATTACTAACGTTTTGGATATTCTAACTTATATTTTAGTGCTTGCTACGAAAACTTATCATTAGATATTCTTTTCTTACTTTACTTCTTCACTTTTCTATAGGCTAACTTTCATCTACAAGCATATCTTGACATACCGAATAAAGATTCGTAATTATTATATTATTACTAACATTTTGGATATTCTAACTCATATTTTAGTGCTTGCTACGAAAACTTATCATTAGATATTCTTTTCTTACTTTACTTCTTCACTTTTCTATAGGCTAACTTTCATCTACAAGCATATCTTGACATACCGAATAAAGATTCGTAATTATTATATTATTACTAACATTTTGGATATTCTAACTCATATTTTAGTGCTTGCTACGAAAACTTATCATTAGATATTCTTTTCTTACTTTACTTCTTCACTTTTCTATAGGCTAACTTTCATCTACAAGCATATCTTGACATACCGAATAAAGATTCGTAATTATTATATTATTACTAACATTTTGGATATTCTAACTCATATTTTAGTGCTTGCTACGAAAACTTATCATTAGATATTCTTTTCTTACTTTACTTCTTCACTTTTCTATAGGCTAACTTTCATCTACAAGCATATCTTGACATACGAATAAAGATTCGTAATTATTATATTATTACTAACATTTTGGATATTCTAACTCATATTTTAGTGCTTGCTACGAAAACTTATCATTAGATATTCTTTTCTTACTTTACTTCTTCACTTTTCTATAGGCTAACTTTCATCTACAAGCATATCTTGACATACCGAATAAAGATTCGTAATTATATATTATTACTAACATTTTGGATATTCTAACTCATATTTTAGTGCTTGCTACGAAAACTTATCATTAGATATTCTTTTCTTACTTTACTTCTTCACTTTTCTATAGGCTAACTTTCATCTACAAGCATATCTTGACATACCGAATAAAGATTCGTAATTATTATATTATACTAACATTTTGGATATTCTAACTCATATTTTAGGGCTTGCTACGAAAACTTATCATTAGATATTCTTTTCTTACTTTACTTCTTCACTTTTCTATAGGCTAACTTTCATCTACCAGCATATCTTGACATACCGAATAAAGATTCGTAATTATTATATTATTACTAACATTTTGGATATTCTAACTCATATTTAGTGCTTGCTACGAAAACTTATCATTAGATATTCTTTTCTTACTTTACTTCTTCACTTTTCTATAGGCTAACTTTCATCTACAAGCATATCTTGACATACCGAATAAGATTCGTAATTATTATATTATTACTAACATTTTGGATATTCTAACTCATATTTTAGTGCTTGCTACGAAAACTATCATTAGATATTCTTTTCTTACTTTTACTTCTTCACTTTTCTATAGGCT
Source organism: Loxodes magnus (assembly GCA_946699065.1). NCBI lineage: Eukaryota > Ciliophora > Karyorelictea > Loxodida > Loxodidae > Loxodes > Loxodes magnus. The sequence goes on from CAMPDV010004866.1 coordinate 10,806, forward strand.
AACTTTCATCTACAAGCATATCTTGACATACCGAATAAAGATTCGTAATTATTATATTATTACTAACATTTTGGATATTCTAACTCATATTTTAGTGCTTGCATACGAAAACTTATCATTAGATATTCTTTTCTTACTTTACTTCTTCACTTTTCTATAGGCTAACTTTCATCTACAAGCATATCTTGACATACCGATAAAGATTCGTAATTATATATTATTACTAACATTTTGGATATTCTAACTCATATTTTAGTGCTTGCTACGAAAACTTATCATTAGATATTCTTTTCTTACTTTACTTCTTCACTTTTCTATAGGCTAACTTTCATCTACAAGCATATCTTGACATACCGAATAAAGATTCGTAATTATTATATTATTACTACATTTTGGATATTCTAACTCCTATTTTAGTGCTTGCTACGAAAACTTATATTAGCTATTCTTTTCTTACTTTACTTCTTCACTTTTCTATAGGCTAACTTCATCTACAAGCATATCTTGACATACCGAATAAGATTCGTAATTTAATTAATATTACTAACATTTTGGATATTCTAACTCATATTTTAGTGCTTGCTACGAAAACTTATCATTAGATATCTTTTCTTACTTTACTTCTTCACTTTTCTATAGGCTACTTCATCTACAAGCATATCTTGACAAACCGAATACAGATTCGTGTTAGTTATATTATAGTAATAATATAATAATTACGAATCTGTATTCGGTTTGTCAAGATATGCTTGTAGATGAAAGTTAGCCTATAGAAAAGTGAAGAAGTAAAGTAAGAAAAGAATATCTAATGATAAGTTTTCGTAGCAAGCACTAAAATATGAGTTAGAATATCCAAAACGTTAGTAATAATATAATAATTACGAATCTTTATTCGGTATGTCAAGATATGCTTGTAGATGAAAGTTAGCCTATAGAAAAGTGAAGAAGTAAAGTAAGAAAAGAATATCTAATGATAAGTTTTCGTAGCAAGCACTAAAATATAAGTTAGAATATCCAAAATGTTAGTAATAATATAATAATTACGAATCTTTATTCGGTATGTCAAGATATGCTTGTAGATGAAAGTTAGCCTATAGAAAAGTGAAGAAGTAAAGTAAGAAAAGAATATCTAATGATAAGTTTTCGTAGCAAGCACTAAAATATGAGTTAGAATATCCAAAATGTTAGTAATAATATAATAATTACGAATCTTTATTCGGTATGTCAAGATATGCTTGTAGATGAAAGTTAGCCTATAGAAAAGTGAAGAAGTAAAGTAAGAAAAGAATATCTAATGATAAGTTTTCGTAGCAAGCACTAAAATATGAGTTAGAATATCCAAAATGTTAGTAATAATATAATAATTACGAATCTTTATTCGGTATGTCAAGATATGCTTGTAGATGAAAGTTAGCCTATAGAAAAGTGAAGAAGTAAAGTAAGAAAAGAATATCTAATGATAAGTTTTCGTAGCAAGCACTAAAATATGAGTTAGAATATCCAAAATGTTAGTAATAATATAATAATTACGAATCTTTATTCGGTATGTCAAGATATGCTTGTAGATGAAAGTTAGCCTATAGAAAAGTGAAGAAGTAAAGTAAGAAAAGAATATCTAATGATAAGTTTTCGTAGCAAGCACTAAAATATAAGTTAGAATATCCAAAATGTTAGTAATAATATAATAATTACGAATCTTTATTCGGTATGTCAAGATATGCTTGTAGATGAAAGTTAGCCTATAGAAAAGTGAAGAAGTAAAGTAAGAAAAGAATATCTAATGATAAGTTTTCGTAGCAAGCACTAAAATATGAGTTAGAATATCCAAAATGTTAGTAATAATATAATAATTACGAATCTTTATTCGGTATGTCAAGATATGCTTGTAGATGAAAGTTAGCCTATAGAAAAGTGAAGAAGTAAAGTAAGAAAAGAATATCTAATGATAAGTTTTCGTAGCAAGCACTAAAATATAAGTTAGAATATCCAAAATGTTAGTAATAATATAATAATTACGAATCTTTATTCGGTATGTCAAGATATGCTTGTAGATGAAAGTTAGCCTATAGAAAAGTGAAGAAGTAAAGTAAGAAAAGAATATCTAATGATAAGTTTTCGTAGCAAGCACGAATATCTAGAAAATAATATTAACACGAATCTGTATGTCAAGATATGCTTGTAGATGAAAGTTAGCCTATAGAAAAGTGAAGAAGTAAAGTAAGAAAAGAATATCTAATGATAAGTTTTCGTAGCAAGCACTAAAATATGAGTTAGAATATCCAAAATGTTAGTAATAATATAATAATTACGAATCTTTATTCGGTATGTCAAGATATGCTTGTAGATGAAAGTTAGCCTATAGAAAAGTGAAGAAGTAAAGTAAGAAAAGAATATCTAATGATAAGTTTTCGTAGCAAGCACTAAAATATGAGTTAGAATATCCAAAATGTTAGTAATAATATAATAATTACGAATCTTTATTCGGTATGTCAAGATATGCTTGTAGATGAAAGTTAGCCTATAGAAAAGTGAAGAAGTAAAGTAAGAAAAGAATATCTAATGATAAGTTTTCGTAGCAAGCACTAAAATATGAGTTAGAATATCCAAAATGTTAGTAATAATATAATAATTACGAATCTTTATTCGGTATGTCAAGATATGCTTGTAGATGAAAGTTAGCCTATAGAAAAGTGAAGAAGTAAAGTAAGAAAAGAATATCTAATGATAAGTTTTCGTAGCAAGCACTAAAATATAAGTTAGAATATCCAAAATGTTAGTAATAATATAATAATTACGAATCTTTATTCGGTATGTCAAGATATGCTTGTAGATGAAAGTTAGCCTATAGAAAAGTGAAGAAGTAAAGTAAGAAAAGAATATCTAATGATAAGTTTTCGTAGCAAGCACTAAAATATAAGTTAGAATATCCTTGTAGATGAAAAGCCGTTAGTAATAATATAAGTTTTCTAACACGAATCTGTATAACTAACACGAATCTGTATTCGGTTTGTCAAGATATGCTTGTAGATGAAAGTTAGCCTATAGAAAAGTGAAGAAGTAAAGTAAGAAAAGAATATCTAATGATAAGTTTTCGTAGCAAGCACTAAAATATGAGTTAGAATATCCAAAATGTTAGTAATAATATAATAATTACGAATCTTTATTCGGTATGTCAAGATATGCTTGTAGATGAAAGTTAGCCTATAGAAAAGTGAAGAAGTAAAGTAAGAAAAGAATATCTAATGATAAGTTTTCGTAGCAAGCACTAAAATATGAGTTAGAATATCCAAAATGTTAGTAATAATATAATAATTACGAATCTTTATTCGGTATGTCAAGATATGCTTGTAGATGAAAGTTAGCCTATAGAAAAGTGAAGAAGTAAAGTAAGAAAAGAATATCTAATGATAAGTTTTCGTAGCAAGCACTAAAATATGAGTTAGAATATCCAAAATGTTAGTAATAATATAATAATTACGAATCTTTATTCGGTATGTCAAGATATGCTTGTAGATGAAAGTTAGCCTATAGAAAAGTGAAGAAGTAAAGTAAGAAAAGAATATCTAATGATAAGTTTTCGTAGCAAGCACTAAAATCCAAAATGTTAGTTAGAATATCCAAAAGTTGTTAGTAATAATATAATAATCGTAGCAAGCACGAATCTAATAATATTCGGTTTGTCAAGATATGCTTGTAGATGAAAGTTAGCCTATAGAAAAGTGAAGAAGTAAAGTAAGAAAAGAATATCTAATGATAAGTTTTCGTAGCAAGCACTAAAATATGAGTTAGAATATCCAAAATGTTAGTAATAATATAATAATTACGAATCTTTATTCGGTATGTCAAGATATGCTTGTAGATGAAAGTTAGCCTATAGAAAAGTGAAGAAGTAAAGTAAGAAAAAGAATATCTAATGATAAGTTTTCGTAGCAAGCACTAAAATATGAGTTAGAATATCCAAAATGTTAGTAATAATATAATAATTACGAATCTTTATTCGGTATGTCAAGATATGCTTGTAGATGAAAGTTAGCCTATAGAAAAGTGAAGAAGTAAAGTAAGAAAAGAATATCTAATGATAAGTTTTCGTAGCAAGCACTAAAATATGAGTTAGAATATCCAAAATGTTAGTAATAATATAATAATTACGAATCTTTATTCGGTATGTCAAGATATGCTTGTAGATGAAAGTTAGCCTATAGAAAAGTGAAGAAGTAAAGTAAGAAAAGAATATCTAATGATAAGTTTTCGTAGCAAGCACTAAAATATGAGTTAGAATATCCAAAATGTTAGTAATAATATAATAATTACGAATCTTTATTCGGTATGTCAAGATATGCTTGTAGATGAAAGTTAGCCTATAGAAAAGTGAAGAAGTAAAGTAAGAAAAGAATATCTAATGATAAGTTTTCGTAGCAAGCACTAAAATATAAGTTAGAATATCCAAAACGTTAGTAATAATATAACTAACACGAATCTGTATTCGGTTTGTCAAGATATGCTTGTAGATGAAAGTTAGCCTATAGAAAAGTGAAGAAGTAAAGTAAGAAAAGAATATCTAATGATAAGTTTTCGTAGCAAGCACTAAAATATGAGTTAGAATATCCAAAATGTTAGTAATAATATAATAATTACGAATCTTTATTCGGTATGTCAAGATATGCTTGTAGATGAAAGTTAGCCTATAGAAAAGTGAAGAAGTAAAGTAAGAAAAGAATATCTAATGATAAGTTTTCGTAGCAAGCACTAAAATATGAGTTAGAATATCCAAAATGTTAGTAATAATATAATAATTACGAATCTTTATTCGGTATGTCAAGATATGCTTGTAGATGAAAGTTAGCCTATAGAAAAGTGAAGAAGTAAAGTAAGAAAAGAATATCTAATGATAAGTTTTCGTAGCAAGCACTAAAATATGAGTTAGAATATCCAAAATGTTAGTAATAATATAATAATTACGAATCTTTATTCGGTATGTCAAGATATGCTTGTAGATGAAAGTTAGCCTATAGAAAAGTGAAGAAGTAAAGTAAGAAAAGAATATCTAATGATAAGTTTTCGTAGCAAGCACTAAAATATGAGTTAGAATATCCAAAATGTTAGTAATAATATAATAATTACGAATCTTTATTCGGTATGTCAAGATATGCTTGTAGATGAAAGTTAGCCTATAGAAAAGTGAAGAAGTAAAGTAAGAAAAGAATATCTAATGATAAGTTTTCGTAGCAAGCACTAAAATATGAGTTAGAATATCCAAAATGTTAGTAATAATATAATAATTACGAATCTTTATTCGGTATGTCAAGATATGCTTGTAGATGAAAGTTAGCCTATAGAAAAGTGAAGAAGTAAAGTAAGAAAAGAATATCTAATGATAAGTTTTCGTAGCAAGCACTAAAATATAAGTTAGAATATCCAAAACGTTAGTAATAATATAATAATTACGAATCTTTATTCGGTATGTCAAGATATGCTTGTAGATGAAAGTTAGCCTATAGAAAAGTGAAGAAGTAAAGTAAGAAAAGAATATCTAATGATAAGTTTTCGTAGCAAGCACTAAAATATGAGTTAGAATATCCAAAATGTTAGTAATAATATAATAATTACGAATCTTTATTCGGTATGTCAAGATATGCTTGTAGATGAAAGTTAGCCTATAGAAAAGTGAAGAAGTAAAGTAAGAAAAGAATATCTAATGATAAGTTTTCGTAGCAAGCACTAAAATATGAGTTAGAATATCCAAAATGTTAGTAATAATATAATAATTACGAATCTTTATTCGGTATGTCAAGATATGCTTGTAGATGAAAGTTAGCCTATAGAAAAGTGAAGAAGTAAAGTAAGAAAAGAATATCTAATGATAAGTTTTCGTAGCAAGCACTAAAATATAAGTTAGAATATCCAAAACGTTAGTAATAATATAACTAATTACGAATCTTTATTCGGTATGTCAAGATATGCTTGTAGATGAAAGTTAGCCTATAGAAAAGTGAAGAAGTAAAGTAAGAAAAGAATATCTAATGATAAGTTTTCGTAGCAAGCACTAAAATATGAGTTAGAATATCCAAAATGTTAGTAATAATATAATAATTACGAATCTTTATTCGGTATGTCAAGATATGCTTGTAGATGAAAGTTAGCCTATAGAAAAGTGAAGAAGTAAAGTAAGAAAAGAATATCTAATGATAAGTTTTCGTAGCAAGCACTAAAATATGAGTTAGAATATCCAAAATGTTAGTAATAATATAATAATTACGAATCTTTATTCGGTATGTCAAGATATGCTTGTAGATGAAAGTTAGCCTATAGAAAAGTGAAGAAGTAAAGTAAGAAAAGAATATCTAATGATAAGTTTTCGTAGCAAGCACTAAAATATAAGTTAGAATATCCAAAACGTTAGTAATAATATAATAATTACGAATCTTTATTCGGTATGTCAAGATATGCTTGTAGATGAAAGTTAGCCTATAGAAAAGTGAAGAAGTAAAGTAAGAAAAGAATATCTAATGATAAGTTTTCGTAGCAAGCACTAAAATATGAGTTAGAATATCCAAAATGTTAGTAATAATATAATAATTACGAATCTTTATTCGGTATGTCAAGATATGCTTGTAGATGAAAGTTAGCCTATAGAAAAGTGAAGAAGTAAAGTAAGAAAAGAATATCTAATGATAAGTTTTCGTAGCAAGCACTAAAATATGAGTTAGAATATCCAAAATGTTAGTAATAATATAATAATTACGAATCTTTATTCGGTATGTCAAGATATGCTTGTAGATGAAAGTTAGCCTATAGAAAAGTGAAGAAGTAAAGTAAGAAAAGAATATCTAATGATAAGTTTTCGTAGCAAGCACTAAAATATAAGTTAGAATATCCAAAATGTTAGTAATAATATAATAATTACGAATCTTTATTCGGTATGTCAAGATATGCTTGTAGATGAAAGTTAGCCTATAGAAAAGTGAAGAAGTAAAGTAAGAAAAGAATATCTAATGATAAGTTTTCGTAGCAAGCACTAAAATATGAGTTAGAATATCCAAAATGTTAGTAATAATATAATAATTACGAATCTTTATTCGGTATGTCAAGATATGCTTGTAGATGAAAGTTAGCCTATAGAAAAGTGAAGAAGTAAAGTAAGAAAAGAATATCTAATGATAAGTTTTCGTAGCAAGCACTAAAATATAAGTTAGAATATCCAAAATGTTAGTAATAATATAATAATTACGAATCTTTATTCGGTATGTCAAGATATGCTTGTAGATGAAAGTTAGCCTATAGAAAAGTGAAGAAGTAAAGTAAGAAAAGAATATCTAATGATAAGTTTTCGTAGCAAGCACTAAAATATGAGTTAGAATATCCAAAATGTTAGTAATAATATAATAATTACGAATCTTTATTCGGTATGTCAAGATATGCTTGTAGATGAAAGTTAGCCTATAGAAAAGTGAAGAAGTAAAGTAAGAAAAGAATATCTAATGATAAGTTTTCGTAGCAAGCACTAAAATATGAGTTAGAATATCCAAAATGTTAGTAATAATATAATAATTACGAATCTTTATTCGGTATGTCAAGATATGCTTGTAGATGAAAGTTAGCCTATAGAAAAGTGAAGAAGTAAAGTAAGAAAAGAATATCTAATGATAAGTTTTCGTAGCAAGCACTAAAATATAAGTTAGAATATCCAAAACGTTAGTAATAATATAATAATTACGAATCTTTATTCGGTATGTCAAGATATGCTTGTAGATGAAAGTTAGCCTATAGAAAAGTGAAGAAGTAAAGTAAGAAAAGAATATCTAATGATAAGTTTTCGTAGCAAGCACTAAAATATGAGTTAGAATATCCAAAATGTTAGTAATAATATAATAATTACGAATCTTTATTCGGTATGTCAAGATATGCTTGTAGATGAAAGTTAGCCTATAGAAAAGTGAAGAAGTAAAGTAAGAAAAGAATATCTAATGATAAGTTTTCGTAGCAAGCACTAAAATATAAGTTAGAATATCCAAAACGTTAGTAATAATATAACTAACACGAATCTGTATTCGGTTTGTCAAGATATGCTTGTAGATGAAAGTTAGCCTATAGAAAAGTGAAGAAGTAAAGTAAGAAAAGAATATCTAATGATAAGTTTTCGTAGCAAGCACTAAAATATGAGTTAGAATATCCAAAATGTTAGTAATAATATAATAATTACGAATCTTTATTCGGTATGTCAAGATATGCTTGTAGATGAAAGTTAGCCTATAGAAAAGTGAAGAAGTAAAGTAAGAAAAGAATATCTAATGATAAGTTTTCGTAGCAAGCACTAAAATATGAGTTAGAATATCCAAAATGTTAGTAATAATATAATAATTACGAATCTTTATTCGGTATGTCAAGATATGCTTGTAGATGAAAGTTAGCCTATAGAAAAGTGAAGAAGTAAAGTAAGAAAAAGAATATCTAATGATAAGTTTTCGTAGCAAGCACTAAAATATGAGTTAGAATATCCAAAATGTTAGTAATAATATAATAATTACGAATCTTTATTCGGTATGTCAAGATATGCTTGTAGATGAAAGTTAGCCTATAGAAAAGTGAAGAAGTAAAGTAAGAAAAGAATATCTAATGATAAGTTTTCGTAGCAAGCACTAAAATATGAGTTAGAATATCCAAAATGTTAGTAATAATATAATAATTACGAATCTTTATTCGGTATGTCAAGATATGCTTGTAGATGAAAGTTAGCCTATAGAAAAGTGAAGAAGTAAAGTAAGAAAAGAATATCTAATGATAAGTTTTCGTAGCAAGCACTAAAATATAAGTTAGAATATCCAAAACGTTAGTAATAATATAATAATTACGAATCTTTATTCGGTATGTCAAGATATGCTTGTAGATGAAAGTTAGCCTATAGAAAAGTGAAGAAGTAAAGTAAGAAAAGAATATCTAATGATAAGTTTTCGTAGCAAGCACTAAAATATGAGTTAGAATATCCAAAATGTTAGTAATAATATAATAATTACGAATCTTTATTCGGTATGTCAAGATATGCTTGTAGATGAAAGTTAGCCTATAGAAAAGTGAAGAAGTAAAGTAAGAAAAGAATATCTAATGATAAGTTTTCGTAGCAAGCACTAAAATATGAGTTAGAATATCCAAAATGTTAGTAATAATATAATAATTACGAATCTTTATTCGGTATGTCAAGATATGCTTGTAGATGAAAGTTAGCCTATAGAAAAGTGAAGAAGTAAAGTAAGAAAAGAATATCTAATGATAAGTTTTCGTAGCAAGCACTAAAATATGAGTTAGAATATCCAAAATGTTAGTAATAATATAATAATTACGAATCTTTATTCGGTATGTCAAGATATGCTTGTAGATGAAAGTTAGCCTATAGAAAAGTGAAGAAGTAAAGTAAGAAAAGAATATCTAATGATAAGTTTTCGTAGCAAGCACTAAAATATGAGTTAGAATATCCAAAATGTTAGTAATAATATAATAATTACGAATCTTTATTCGGTATGTCAAGATATGCTTGTAGATGAAAGTTAGCCTATAGAAAAGTGAAGAAGTAAAGTAAGAAAAGAATATCTAATGATAAGTTTTCGTAGCAAGCACTAAAATATAAGTTAGAATATCCAAAATGTTAGTAATAATATAATAATTACGAATCTTTATTCGGTATGTCAAGATATGCTTGTAGATGAAAGTTAGCCTATAGAAAAGTGAAGAAGTAAAGTAAGAAAAGAATATCTAATGATAAGTTTTCGTAGCAAGCACTAAAATATGAGTTAGAATATCCAAAATGTTAGTAATAATATAATAATTACGAATCTTTATTCGGTATGTCAAGATATGCTTGTAGATGAAAGTTAGCCTATAGAAAAGTGAAGAAGTAAAGTAAGAAAAGAATATCTAATGATAAGTTTTCGTAGCAAGCACTAAAATATGAGTTAGAATATCCAAAATGTTAGTAATAATATAATAATTACGAATCTTTATTCGGTATGTCAAGATATGCTTGTAGATGAAAGTTAGCCTATAGAAAAGTGAAGAAGTAAAGTAAGAAAAGAATATCTAATGATAAGTTTTCGTAGCAAGCACTAAAATATAAGTTAGAATATCCAAAACGTTAGTAATAATATAATAATTACGAATCTTTATTCGGTATGTCAAGATATGCTTGTAGATGAAAGTTAGCCTATAGAAAAGTGAAGAAGTAAAGTAAGAAAAGAATATCTAATGATAAGTTTTCGTAGCAAGCACTAAAATATGAGTTAGAATATCCAAAATGTTAGTAATAATATAATAATTACGAATCTTTATTCGGTATGTCAAGATATGCTTGTAGATGAAAGTTAGCCTATAGAAAAGTGAAGAAGTAAAGTAAGAAAAGAATATCTAATGATAAGTTTCGTAGCAAGCACTAAAATATGAGTTAGAATATCCAAAATGTTAGTAATAATATAATAATTACGAATCTTTATTCGGTATGTCAAGATATGCTTGTAGATGAAAGTTAGCCTATAGAAAAGTGAAGAAGTAAAGTAAGAAAAGAATATCTAATGATAAGTTTTCGTAGCAAGCACTAAAATATGAGTTAGAATATCCAAAATGTTAGTAATAATATAATAATTACGAATCTTTATTCGGTATGTCAAGATATGCTTGTAGATGAAAGTTAGCCTATAGAAAAGTGAAGAAGTAAAGTAAGAAAAGAATATCTAATGATAAGTTTTCGTAGCAAGCACTAAAATATGAGTTAGAATATCCAAAATGTTAGTAATAATATAATAATTACGAATCTTTATTCGGTATGTCAAGATATGCTTGTAGATGAAAGTTAGCCTATAGAAAAGTGAAGAAGTAAAGTAAGAAAAGAATATCTAATGATAAGTTTTCGTAGCAAGCACTAAAATATGAGTTAGAATATCCAAAATGTTAGTAATAATATAATAATTACGAATCTTTATTCGGTATGTCAAGATATGCTTGTAGATGAAAGTTAGCCTATAGAAAAGTGAAGAAGTAAAGTAAGAAAAGAATATCTAATGATAAGTTTTCGTAGCAAGCACTAAAATATAAGTTAGAATATCCAAAATGTTAGTAATAATATAATAATTACGAATCTTTATTCGGTATGTCAAGATATGCTTGTAGATGAAAGTTAGCCTATAGAAAAGTGAAGAAGTAAAGTAAGAAAAGAATATCTAATGATAAGTTTTCGTAGCAAGCACTAAAATATGAGTTAGAATATCCAAAATGTTAGTAATAATATAATAATTACGAATCTTTATTCGGTATGTCAAGATATGCTTGTAGATGAAAGTTAGCCTATAGAAAAGTGAAGAAGTAAAGTAAGAAAAGAATATCTAATGATAAGTTTTCGTAGCAAGCACTAAAATATGAGTTAGAATATCCAAAATGTTAGTAATAATATAATAATTACGAATCTTTATTCGGTATGTCAAGATATGCTTGTAGATGAAAGTTAGCCTATAGAAAAGTGAAGAAGTAAAGTAAGAAAAGAATATCTAATGATAAGTTTTCGTAGCAAGCACTAAAATATAAGTTAGAATATCCAAAACGTTAGTAATAATATAATAATTACGAATCTTTATTCGGTATGTCAAGATATGCTTGTAGATGAAAGTTAGCCTATAGAAAAGTGAAGAAGTAAAGTAAGAAAAGAATATCTAATGATAAGTTTTCGTAGCAAGCACTAAAATATGAGTTAGAATATCCAAAATGTTAGTAATAATATAATAATTACGAATCTTTATTCGGTATGTCAAGATATGCTTGTAGATGAAAGTTAGCCTATAGAAAAGTGAAGAAGTAAAGTAAGAAAAGAATATCTAATGATAAGTTTTCGTAGCAAGCACTAAAATATGAGTTAGAATATCCAAAATGTTAGTAATAATATAATAATTACGAATCTTTATTCGGTATGTCAAGATATGCTTGTAGATGAAAGTTAGCCTATAGAAAAGTGAAGAAGTAAAGTAAGAAAAGAATATCTAATGATAAGTTTTCGTAGCAAGCACTAAAATATGAGTTAGAATATCCAAAATGTTAGTAATAATATAATAATTACGAATCTTTATTCGGTATGTCAAGATATGCTTGTAGATGAAAGTTAGCCTATAGAAAAGTGAAGAAGTAAAGTAAGAAAAGAATATCTAATGATAAGTTTTCGTAGCAAGCACTAAAATATGAGTTAGAATATCCAAAATGTTAGTAATAATATAATAATTACGAATCTTTATTCGGTATGTCAAGATATGCTTGTAGATGAAAGTTAGCCTATAGAAAAGTGAAGAAGTAAAGTAAGAAAAGAATATCTAATGATAAGTTTTCGTAGCAAGCACTAAAATATGAGTTAGAATATCCAAAATGTTAGTAATAATATAATAATTACGAATCTTTATTCGGTATGTCAAGATATGCTTGTAGATGAAAGTTAGCCTATAGAAAAGTGAAGAAGTAAAGTAAGAAAAGAATATCTAATGATAAGTTTTCGTAGCAAGCACTAAAATATGAGTTAGAATATCCAAAATGTTAGTAATAATATAATAATTACGAATCTTTATTCGGTATGTCAAGATATGCTTGTAGATGAAAGTTAGCCTATAGAAAAGTGAAGAAGTAAAGTAAGAAAAGAATATCTAATGATAAGTTTTCGTAGCAAGCACTAAAATATGAGTTAGAATATCCAAAATGTTAGTAATAATATAATAATTACGAATCTTTATTCGGTATGTCAAGATATGCTTGTAGATGAAAGTTAGCCTATAGAAAAGTGAAGAAGTAAAGTAAGAAAAGAATATCTAATGATAAGTTTTCGTAGCAAGCACTAAATATGAGTTAGAATATCCAAAATGTTAGTAATAATATAATAATTACGAATCTTTATTCGGTATGTCAAGATATGCTTGTAGATGAAAGTTAGCCTATAGAAAAGTGAAGAAGTAAAGTAAGAAAAGAATATCTAATGATAAGTTTTCGTAGCAAGCACTAAAATATGAGTTAGAATATCCAAAATGTTAGTAATAATATAATAATTACGAATCTTTATTCGGTATGTCAAGATATGCTTGTAGATGAAAGTTAGCCTATAGAAAAGTGAAGAAGTAAAGTAAGAAAAGAATATCTAATGATAAGTTTTCGTAGCAAGCACTAAAATATGAGTTAGAATATCCAAAATGTTAGTAATAATATAATAATTACGAATCTTTATTCGGTATGTCAAGATATGCTTGTAGATGAAAGTTAGCCTATAGAAAAGTGAAGAAGTAAAGTAAGAAAAGAATATCTAATGATAAGTTTTCGTAGCAAGCACTAAAATATGAGTTAGAATATCCAAAATGTTAGTAATAATATAATAATTACGAATCTTTATTCGGTATGTCAAGATATGCTTGTAGATGAAAGTTAGCCTATAGAAAAGTGAAGAAGTAAAGTAAGAAAAGAATATCTAATGATAAGTTTTCGTAGCAAGCACTAAAATATAAGTTAGAATATCCAAAATGTTAGTAATAATATAATAATTACGAATCTTTATTCGGTATGTCAAGATATGCTTGTAGATGAAAGTTAGCCTATAGAAAAGTGAAGAAGTAAAGTAAGAAAAGAATATCTAATGATAAGTTTTCGTAGCAAGCACTAAAATATGAGTTAGAATATCCAAAATGTTAGTAATAATATAATAATTACGAATCTTTATTCGGTATGTCAAGATATGCTTGTAGATGAAAGTTAGCCTATAGAAAAGTGAAGAAGTAAAGTAAGAAAAGAATATCTAATGATAAGTTTTCGTAGCAAGCACTAAAATATGAGTTAGAATATCCAAAATGTTAGTAATAATATAATAATTACGAATCTTTATTCGGTATGTCAAGATATGCTTGTAGATGAAAGTTAGCCTATAGAAAAGTGAAGAAGTAAAGTAAGAAAAGAATATCTAATGATAAGTTTTCGTAGCAAGCACTAAAATATCAAGTTAGAATATCCAAAACGTTAGTAATAATATAATAAGTTACGAATCTAATGATATTCGGTATGTCAAGATATGCTTGTAGATGAAAGTTAGCCTATAGAAAAGTGAAGAAGTAAAGTAAGAAAAGAATATCTAATGATAAGTTTTCGTAGCAAGCACTAAAATATGAGTTAGAATATCCAAAATGTTAGTAATAATATAATAATTACGAATCTTTATTCGGTATGTCAAGATATGCTTGTAGATGAAAGTTAGCCTATAGAAAAGTGAAGAAGTAAAGTAAGAAAAGAATATCTAATGATAAGTTTTCGTAGCAAGCACTAAAATATAAGTTAGAATATCCAAAACGTTAGTAATAATATAATAATTACGAATCTTTATTCGGTATGTCAAGATATGCTTGTAGATGAAAGTTAGCCTATAGAAAAGTGAAGAAGTAAAGTAAGAAAAGAATATCTAATGATAAGTTTTCGTAGCAAGCACTAAAATATGAGTTAGAATATCCAAAATGTTAGTAATAATATAATAATTACGAATCTTTATTCGGTATGTCAAGATATGCTTGTAGATGAAAGTTAGCCTATAGAAAAGTGAAGAAGTAAAGTAAGAAAAGAATATCTAATGATAAGTTTTCGTAGCAAGCACTAAAATATGAGTTAGAATATCCAAAATGTTAGTAATAATATAATAATTACGAATCTTTATTCGGTATGTCAAGATATGCTTGTAGATGAAAGTTAGCCTATAGAAAAGTGAAGAAGTAAAGTAAGAAAAGAATATCTAATGATAAGTTTTCGTAGCAAGCACTAAAATATGAGTTAGAATATCCAAAATGTTAGTAATAATATAATAATTACGAATCTTTATTCGGTATGTCAAGATATGCTTGTAGATGAAAGTTAGCCTATAGAAAAGTGAAGAAGTAAAGTAAGAAAAGAATATCTAATGATAAGTTTTCGTAGCAAGCACTAAAATATGAGTTAGAATATCCAAAATGTTAGTAATAATATAATAATTACGAATCTTTATTCGGTATGTCAAGATATGCTTGTAGATGAAAGTTAGCCTATAGAAAAGTGAAGAAGTAAAGTAAGAAAAGAATATCTAATGATAAGTTTTCGTAGCAAGCACTAAAATATGAGTTAGACATACCGAATAAAGATTCGTAATTATTATATTATTACTAACATTTTGGATATTCTAACTCATATTTTAGTGCTTGCTACGAAAACTTATCATTAGATATTCTTTTCTTACTTTACTTCTTCACTTTTCTATAGGCTAACTTTCATCTACAAGCATATCTTGACATACCGAATAAAGATTCGTAATTATTATATTATTACTAACATTTTGGATATTCTAACTTATATTTTAGTGCTTGCTACGAAAACTTATCATTAGATATTCTTTTCTTACTTTACTTCTTCACTTTTCTATAGGCTAACTTTCATCTACAAGCATATCTTGACATACCGAATAAAGATTCGTAATTATTATATTATTACTAACATTTTGGATATTCTAACTCATATTTTAGTGCTTGCTACGAAAACTTATCATTAGATATTCTTTTCTTACTTTACTTCTTCACTTTTCTATAGGCTAACTTTCATCTACAAGCATATCTTGACATACCGAATAAAGATTCGTAATTATTATATTATTACTAACATTTTGGATATTCTAACTCATATTTTAGTGCTTGCTACGAAAACTTATCATTAGATATTCTTTTCTTACTTTACTTCTTCACTTTTCTATAGGCTAACTTTCATCTACAAGCATATCTTGACATACCGAATAAAGATTCGTAATTATTATATTATTACTAACGTTTTGGATATTCTAACTTATATTTTAGTGCTTGCTACGAAAACTTATCATTAGATATTCTTTTCTTACTTTACTTCTTCACTTTTCTATAGGCTAACTTTCATCTACAAGCATATCTTGACATACCGAATAAAGATTCGTAATTATTATATTATTACTAACATTTTGGATATTCTAACTTATATTTTAGTGCTTGCTACGAAAACTTATCATTAGATATTCTTTTCTTACTTTACTTCTTCACTTTTCTATAGGCTAACTTTCATCTACAAGCATATCTTGACATACCGAATAAAGATTCGTAATTATTATATTATTACTAACGTTTTGGATATTCTAACTTATATTTTAGTGCTTGCTACGAAAACTTATCATTAGATATTCTTTTCTTACTTTACTTCTTCACTTTTCTATAGGCTAACTTTCATCTACAAGCATATCTTGACATACCGAATAAAGATTCGTAATTATTATATTATTACTAACATTTTGGATATTCTAACTTATATTTTAGTGCTTGCTACGAAAACTTATCATTAGATATTCTTTTCTTACTTTACTTCTTCACTTTTCTATAGGCTAACTTTCATCTACAAGCATATCTTGACATACCGAATAAAGATTCGTAATTATTATATTATTACTAACATTTTGGATATTCTAACTCATATTTTAGTGCTTGCTACGAAAACTTATCATTAGATATTCTTTTCTTACTTTACTTCTTCACTTTTCTATAGGCTAACTTTCATCTACAAGCATATCTTGACATACCGAATAAAGATTCGTAATTATTATATTATTACTAACATTTTGGATATTCTAACTTATATTTTAGTGCTTGCTACGAAAACTTATCATTAGATATTCTTTTCTTACTTTACTTCTTCACTTTTCTATAGGCTAACTTTCATCTACAAGCATATCTTGACATACCGAATAAAGATTCGTAATTATTATATTATTACTAACATTTTGGATATTCTAACTCATATTTTAGTGCTTGCTACGAAAACTTATCATTAGATATTCTTTTCTTACTTTACTTCTTCACTTTTCTATAGGCTAACTTTCATCTACAAGCATATCTTGACATACCGAATAAAGATTCGTAATTATTATATTATTACTAACGTTTTGGATATTCTAACTTATATTTTAGTGCTTGCTACGAAAACTTATCATTAGATATTCTTTTCTTACTTTACTTCTTCACTTTTCTATAGGCTAACTTTCATCTACAAGCATATCTTGACATACCGAATAAAGATTCGTAATTATTATATTATTACTAACATTTTGGATATTCTAACTCATATTTTAGTGCTTGCTACGAAAACTTATCATTAGATATTCTTTTCTTACTTTACTTCTTCACTTTTCTATAGGCTAACTTTCATCTACAAGCATATCTTGACATACCGAATAAAGATTCGTAATTATTATATTATTACTAACGTTTTGGATATTCTAACTTATATTTTAGTGCTTGCTACGAAAACTTATCATTAGATATTCTTTTCTTACTTTACTTCTTCACTTTTCTATAGGCTAACTTTCATCTACAAGCATATCTTGACATACCGAATAAAGATTCGTAATTATTATATTATTACTAACATTTTGGATATTCTAACTTATATTTTAGTGCTTGCTACGAAAACTTATCATTAGATATTCTTTTCTTACTTTACTTCTTCACTTTTCTATAGGCTAACTTTCATCTACAAGCATATCTTGACATACCGAATAAAGATTCGTAATTATTATATTATTACTAACATTTTGGATATTCTAACTCATATTTTAGTGCTTGCTACGAAAACTTATCATTAGATATTCTTTTCTTACTTTACTTCTTCACTTTTCTATAGGCTAACTTTCATCTACAAGCATATCTTGACATACCGAATAAAGATTCGTAATTATTATATTATTACTAACATTTTGGATATTCTAACTTATATTTTAGTGCTTGCTACGAAAACTTATCATTAGATATTCTTTTCTTACTTTACTTCTTCACTTTTCTATAGGCTAACTTTCATCTACAAGCATATCTTGACATACCGAATAAAGATTCGTAATTATTATATTATTACTAACATTTTGGATATTCTAACTCATATTTTAGTGCTTGCTACGAAAACTTATCATTAGATATTCTTTTCTTACTTTACTTCTTCACTTTTCTATAGGCTAACTTTCATCTACAAGCATATCTTGACATACCGAATAAAGATTCGTAATTATTATATTATTACTAACATTTTGGATATTCTAACTTATATTTTAGTGCTTGCTACGAAAACTTATCATTAGATATTCTTTTCTTACTTTACTTCTTCACTTTTCTATAGGCTAACTTTCATCTACAAGCATATCTTGACATACCGAATAAAGATTCGTAATTATTATATTATTACTAACATTTTGGATATTCTAACTCATATTTTAGTGCTTGCTACGAAAACTTATCATTAGATATTCTTTTCTTACTTTACTTCTTCACTTTTCTATAGGCTAACTTTCATCTACAAGCATATCTTGACATACCGAATAAAGATTCGTAATTATTATATTATTACTAACGTTTTGGATATTCTAACTTATATTTTAGTGCTTGCTACGAAAACTTATCATTAGATATTCTTTTCTTACTTTACTTCTTCACTTTTCTATAGGCTAACTTTCATCTACAAGCATATCTTGACATACCGAATAAAGATTCGTAATTATTATATTATTACTAACATTTTGGATATTCTAACTTATATTTTAGTGCTTGCTACGAAAACTTATCATTAGATATTCTTTTCTTACTTTACTTCTTCACTTTTCTATAGGCTAACTTTCATCTACAAGCATATCTTGACATACCGAATAAAGATTCGTAATTATTATATTATTACTAACATTTTGGATATTCTAACTTATATTTTAGTGCTTGCTACGAAAACTTATCATTAGATATTCTTTTCTTACTTTACTTCTTCACTTTTCTATAGGCTAACTTTCATCTACAAGCATATCTTGACATACCGAATAAAGATTCGTAATTATTATATTATTACTAACATTTTGGATATTCTAACTCATATTTTAGTGCTTGCTACGAAAACTTATCATTAGATATTCTTTTCTTACTTTACTTCTTCACTTTTCTATAGGCTAACTTTCATCTACAAGCATATCTTGACATACCGAATAAAGATTCGTAATTATTATATTATTACTAACATTTTGGATATTCTAACTTATATTTTAGTGCTTGCTACGAAAACTTATCATTAGATATTCTTTTCTTACTTTACTTCTTCACTTTTCTATAGGCTAACTTTCATCTACAAGCATATCTTGACATACCGAATAAAGATTCGTAATTATTATATTATTACTAACATTTTGGATATTCTAACTCATATTTTAGTGCTTGCTACGAAAACTTATCATTAGATATTCTTTTCTTACTTTACTTCTTCACTTTTCTATAGGCTAACTTTCATCTACAAGCATATCTTGACATACCGAATAAAGATTCGTAATTATTATATTATTACTAACATTTTGGATATTCTAACTCATATTTTGTGCTTGCTACGAAAACTTATCATTAGATATTCTTTTCTTACTTTACTTCTTCACTTTTCTATAGGCTAACTTTCATCTACAAGCATATCTTGACATACCGAATAAAGATTCGTAATTATTATATTATTACTAACGTTTTGGATATTCTAACTTATATTTTAGTGCTTGCTACGAAAACTTATCATTAGATATTCTTTTCTTACTTTACTTCTTCACTTTTCTATAGGCTAACTTTCATCTACAAGCATATCTTGACATACCGAATAAAGATTCGTAATTATTATATTATTACTAACATTTTGGATATTCTAACTTATATTTTAGTGCTTGCTACGAAAACTTATCATTAGATATTCTTTTCTTACTTTACTTCTTCACTTTTCTATAGGCTAACTTTCATCTACAAGCATATCTTGACATACCGAATAAAGATTCGTAATTATTATATTATTACTAACATTTTGGATATTCTAACTCATATTTTAGTGCTTGCTACGAAAACTTATCATTAGATATTCTTTTCTTACTTTACTTCTTCACTTTTCTATAGGCTAACTTTCATCTACAAGCATATCTTGACATACCGAATAAAGATTCGTAATTATTATATTATTACTAACATTTTGGATATTCTAACTTATATTTTAGTGCTTGCTACGAAAACTTATCATTAGATATTCTTTTCTTACTTTACTTCTTCACTTTTCTATAGGCTAACTTTCATCTACAAGCATATCTTGACATACCGAATAAAGATTCGTAATTATTATATTATTACTAACATTTTGGATATTCTAACTCATATTTTAGTGCTTGCTACGAAAACTTATCATTAGATATTCTTTTCTTACTTTACTTCTTCACTTTTCTATAGGCTAACTTTCATCTACAAGCATATCTTGACATACCGAATAAAGATTCGTAATTATTATATTATTACTAACATTTTGGATATTCTAACTCATATTTTAGTGCTTGCTACGAAAACTTATCATTAGATATTCTTTTCTTACTTTACTTCTTCACTTTTCTATAGGCTAACTTTCATCTACAAGCATATCTTGACATACCGAATAAAGATTCGTAATTATTATATTATTACTAACGTTTTGGATATTCTAACTTATATTTTAGTGCTTGCTACGAAAACTTATCATTAGATATTCTTTTCTTACTTTACTTCTTCACTTTTCTATAGGCTAACTTTCATCTACAAGCATATCTTGACATACCGAATAAAGATTCGTAATTATTATATTATTACTAACATTTTGGATATTCTAACTTATATTTTAGTGCTTGCTACGAAAACTTATCATTAGATATTCTTTTCTTACTTTACTTCTTCACTTTTCTATAGGCTAACTTTCATCTACAAGCATATCTTGACATACCGAATAAAGATTCGTAATTATTATATTATTACTAACATTTTGGATATTCTAACTCATATTTTAGTGCTTGCTACGAAAACTTATCATTAGATATTCTTTTCTTACTTTACTTCTTCACTTTTCTATAGGCTAACTTTCATCTACAAGCATATCTTGACATACCGAATAAAGATTCGTAATTATTATATTATTACTAACATTTTGGATATTCTAACTTATATTTTAGTGCTTGCTACGAAAACTTATCATTAGATATTCTTTTCTTACTTTACTTCTTCACTTTTCTATAGGCTAACTTTCATCTACAAGCATATCTTGACATACCGAATAAAGATTCGTAATTATTATATTATTACTAACATTTTGGATATTCTAACTCATATTTTAGTGCTTGCTACGAAAACTTATCATTAGATATTCTTTTCTTACTTTACTTCTTCACTTTTCTATAGGCTAACTTTCATCTACAAGCATATCTTGACAAACCGAATACAGATTCGTGTTAGTTATATTATTACTAACGTTTTGGATATTCTAACTTATATTTTAGTGCTTGCTACGAAAACTTATCATTAGATATTCTTTTCTTACTTTACTTCTTCACTTTTCTATAGGCTAACTTTCATCTACAAGCATATCTTGACATACCGAATAAAGATTCGTAATTATTATATTATTACTAACATTTTGGATATTCTAACTTATATTTTAGTGCTTGCTACGAAAACTTATCATTAGATATTCTTTTCTTACTTTACTTCTTCACTTTTCTATAGGCTAACTTTCATCTACAAGCATATCTTGACATACCGAATAAAGATTCGTAATTATTATATTATTACTAACATTTTGGATATTCTAACTCATATTTTAGTGCTTGCTACGAAAACTTATCATTAGATATTCTTTTCTTACTTTACTTCTTCACTTTTCTATAGGCTAACTTTCATCTACAAGCATATCTTGACATACCGAATAAAGATTCGTAATTATTATATTATTACTAACATTTTGGATATTCTAACTCATATTTTAGTGCTTGCTACGAAAACTTATCATTAGATATTCTTTTCTTACTTTACTTCTTCACTTTTCTATAGGCTAACTTTCATCTACAAGCATATCTTGACATACCGAATAAAGATTCGTAATTATTATATTATTACTAACATTTTGGATATTCTAACTCATATTTTAGTGCTTGCTACGAAAACTTATCATTAGATATTCTTTTCTTACTTTACTTCTTCACTTTTCTATAGGCTAACTTTCATCTACAAGCATATCTTGACAAACCGAATACAGATTCGTGTTAGTTATATTATTACTAACGTTTTGGATATTCTAACTTATATTTTAGTGCTTGCTACGAAAACTTATCATTAGATATTCTTTTCTTACTTTACTTCTTCACTTTTCTATAGGCTAACTTTCATCTACAAGCATATCTTGACAAACCGAATACAGATTCGTGTTAGTTATATTATTACTAACGTTTTGGATATTCTAACTTATATTTTAGTGCTTGCTACGAAAACTTATCATTAGATATTCTTTTCTTACTTTACTTCTTCACTTTTCTATAGGCTAACTTTCATCTACAAGCATATCTTGACATACCGAATAAAGATTCGTAATTATTATATTATTACTAACATTTTGGATATTCTAACTTATATTTTAGTGCTTGCTACGAAAACTTATCATTAGATATTCTTTTCTTACTTTACTTCTTCACTTTTCTATAGGCTAACTTTCATCTACAAGCATATCTTGACATACCGAATAAAGATTCGTAATTATTATATTATTACTAACATTTTGGATATTCTAACTCATATTTTAGTGCTTGCTACGAAAACTTATCATTAGATATTCTTTTCTTACTTTACTTCTTCACTTTTCTATAGGCTAACTTTCATCTACAAGCATATCTTGACATACCGAATAAAGATTCGTAATTATTATATTATTACTAACATTTTGGATATTCTAACTCATATTTTAGTGCTTGCTACGAAAACTTATCATTAGATATTCTTTTCTTACTTTACTTCTTCACTTTTCTATAGGCTAACTTTCATCTACAAGCATATCTTGACATACCGAATAAAGATTCGTAATTATTATATTATTACTAACATTTTGGATATTCTAACTCATATTTTAGTGCTTGCTACGAAAACTTATCATTAGATATTCTTTTCTTACTTTACTTCTTCACTTTTCTATAGGCTAACTTTCATCTACAAGCATATCTTGACAAACCGAATACAGATTCGTGTTAGTTATATTATTACTAACGTTTTGGATATTCTAACTTATATTTTAGTGCTTGCTACGAAAACTTATCATTAGATATTCTTTTCTTACTTTACTTCTTCACTTTTCTATAGGCTAACTTTCATCTACAAGCATATCTTGACATACCGAATAAAGATTCGTAATTATTATATTATTACTAACATTTTGGATATTCTAACTTATATTTTAGTGCTTGCTACGAAAACTTATCATTAGATATTCTTTTCTTACTTTACTTCTTCACTTTTCTATAGGCTAACTTTCATCTACAAGCATATCTTGACATACCGAATAAAGATTCGTAATTATTATATTATTACTAACATTTTGGATATTCTAACTTATATTTTAGTGCTTGCTACGAAAACTTATCATTAGATATTCTTTTCTTACTTTACTTCTTCACTTTTCTATAGGCTAACTTTCATCTACAAGCATATCTTGACATACCGAATAAAGATTCGTAATTATTATATTATTACTAACATTTTGGATATTCTAACTTATATTTTAGTGCTTGCTACGAAAACTTATCATTAGATATTCTTTTCTTACTTTACTTCTTCACTTTTCTATAGGCTAACTTTCATCTACAAGCATATCTTGACATACCGAATAAAGATTCGTAATTATTATATTATTACTAACATTTTGGATATTCTAACTTATATTTTAGTGCTTGCTACGAAAACTTATCATTAGATATTCTTTTCTTACTTTACTTCTTCACTTTTCTATAGGCTAACTTTCATCTACAAGCATATCTTGACATACCGAATAAAGATTCGTAATTATTATATTATTACTAACATTTTGGATATTCTAACTTATATTTTAGTGCTTGCTACGAAAACTTATCATTAGATATTCTTTTCTTACTTTACTTCTTCACTTTTCTATAGGCTAACTTTCATCTACAAGCATATCTTGACATACCGAATAAAGATTCGTAATTATTATATTATTACTAACATTTTGGATATTCTAACTCATATTTTAGTGCTTGCTACGAAAACTTATCATTAGATATTCTTTTCTTACTTTACTTCTTCACTTTTCTATAGGCTAACTTTCATCTACAAGCATATCTTGACATACCGAATAAAGATTCGTAATTATTATATTATTACTAACATTTTGGATATTCTAACTTATATTTTAGTGCTTGCTACGAAAACTTATCATTAGATATTCTTTTCTTACTTTACTTCTTCACTTTTCTATAGGCTAACTTTCATCTACAAGCATATCTTGACATACCGAATAAAGATTCGTAATTATTATATTATTACTAACGTTTTGGATATTCTAACTTATATTTTAGTGCTTGCTACGAAAACTTATCATTAGATATTCTTTTCTTACTTTACTTCTTCACTTTTCTATAGGCTAACTTTCATCTACAAGCATATCTTGACATACCGAATAAAGATTCGTAATTATTATATTATTACTAACATTTTGGATATTCTAACTTATATTTTAGTGCTTGCTACGAAAACTTATCATTAGATATTCTTTTCTTACTTTACTTCTTCACTTTTCTATAGGCTAACTTTCATCTACAAGCATATCTTGACATACCGAATAAAGATTCGTAATTATTATATTATTACTAACATTTTGGATATTCTAACTCATATTTTAGTGCTTGCTACGAAAACTTATCATTAGATATTCTTTTCTTACTTTACTTCTTCACTTTTCTATAGGCTAACTTTCATCTACAAGCATATCTTGACATACCGAATAAAGATTCGTAATTATTATATTATTACTAACATTTTGGATATTCTAACTTATATTTTAGTGCTTGCTACGAAAACTTATCATTAGATATTCTTTTCTTACTTTACTTCTTCACTTTTCTATAGGCTAACTTTCATCTACAAGCATATCTTGACATACCGAATAAAGATTCGTAATTATTATATTATTACTAACGTTTTGGATATTCTAACTTATATTTTAGTGCTTGCTACGAAAACTTATCATTAGATATTCTTTTCTTACTTTACTTCTTCACTTTTCTATAGGCTAACTTTCATCTACAAGCATATCTTGACATACCGAATAAAGATTCGTAATTATTATATTATTACTAACATTTTGGATATTCTAACTTATATTTTAGTGCTTGCTACGAAAACTTATCATTAGATATTCTTTTCTTACTTTACTTCTTCACTTTTCTATAGGCTAACTTTCATCTACAAGCATATCTTGACATACCGAATAAAGATTCGTAATTATTATATTATTACTAACATTTTGGATATTCTAACTCATATTTTAGTGCTTGCTACGAAAACTTATCATTAGATATTCTTTTCTTACTTTACTTCTTCACTTTTCTATAGGCTAACTTTCATCTACAAGCATATCTTGACATACCGAATAAAGATTCGTAATTATTATATTATTACTAACATTTTGGATATTCTAACTTATATTTTAGTGCTTGCTACGAAAACTTATCATTAGATATTCTTTTCTTACTTTACTTCTTCACTTTTCTATAGGCTAACTTTCATCTACAAGCATATCTTGACATACCGAATAAAGATTCGTAATTATTATATTATTACTAACATTTTGGATATTCTAACTTATATTTTAGTGCTTGCTACGAAAACTTATCATTAGATATTCTTTTCTTACTTTACTTCTTCACTTTTCTATAGGCTAACTTTCATCTACAAGCATATCTTGACATACCGAATAAAGATTCGTAATTATTATATTATTACTAACGTTTTGGATATTCTAACTCATATTTTAGTGCTTGCTACGAAAACTTATCATTAGATATTCTTTTCTTACTTTACTTCTTCACTTTTCTATAGGCTAACTTTCATCTACAAGCATATCTTGACAAACCGAATACAGATTCGTGTTAGTTATATTATTACTAACGTTTTGGATATTCTAACTTATATTTTAGTGCTTGCTACGAAAACTTATCATTAGATATTCTTTTCTTACTTTACTTCTTCACTTTTCTATAGGCTAACTTTCATCTACAAGCATATCTTGACATACCGAATAAAGATTCGTAATTATTATATTATTACTAACATTTTGCATATTCTAACTTATATTTTAGTGCTTGCTACGAAAACTTATCATTAGATATTCTTTTCTTACTTTACTTCTTCACTTTTCTATAGGCTAACTTTCATCTACAAGCATATCTTGACAAACCGAATATAGATTCGTAATTGTGACATTATTACTAACATTTTGGATATTCTAACTTTTATTTTAGTGCTTGCTACGAAAACTTATCATTAGATATTCTTTTCTTACTTTACTTCTTCACTTTTCTATAGGCTAACTTTCATCTACAAGCATATCTTGACAAACCGAATATAGATTCGTAATTGTGACATTATTACTAACATTTTGGATATTCTAACTTTTATTTTAGTGCTTGCTACGAAAACTTATCATTAGATATTCTTTTCTTACTTTACTTCTTCACTTTTCTATAGGCTAACTTTCATCTACAAGCATATCTTGACAAACCGAATATAGATTCGTAATTGTGACATTATTACTAACATTTTGGATATTCTAACTTTTATTTTAGTGCTTGCTACGAAAACTTATCATTAGATATTCTTTTCTTACTTTACTTCTTCACTTTTCTATAGGCTAACTTTCATCTACAAGCATATCTTGACAAACCGAATATAGATTCGTAATTGTGACATTATTACTAACATTTTGGATATTCTAACTTTTATTTTAGTGCTTGCTACGAAAACTTATCATTAGATATTCTTTTCTTACTTTACTTCTTCACTTTTCTATAGGCTAACTTTCATCTACAAGCATATCTTGACATAACGAATACAGATTCGTAATTATTATATTATTACTAACATTTTGGATATTCTAACTTATATTTTAGTGCTTGCTACGAAAACTTATCATTAGATATTCTTTTCTTACTTTACTTCTTCACTTTTCTATAGGCTAACTTTCATCTACAAGCATATCTTGACATAACGAATACAGATTCGTAATTATTATATTATTACTAACATTTTGGATATTCTAACTTATATTTTAGTGCTTGCTACGAAAACTTATCATTAGATATTCTTTTCTTACTTTACTTCTTCACTTTTCTATAGGCAAACTTTCATCTCAAGCATATCTTGACAAAATGAATACAGATTCGCAATTATTACATTATTACTAACATTTTGGATATTCTAACTCATATTTTAGTGCTTGCTACGAATACTTATCATTAGATATTCTTTTCTTACTTTACTTCTTCACTTTTCTATAGGCTAACTTTCATCTACAAGCATATCTTGACATAACGAATACAGATTCGTAATTATTATATTATTACTAACATTTTGGATATTCTAACTCATATTTTAGTGCTTGCTACGAAAACTTATCATTAGATATTCTTTTCTTACTTTACTTCTTCACTTTTCTATAGGCTAACTTTCATCTACAAGCATATCTTGACATAACGAATACAGATTCGTAATTATTATATTATTACTAACATTTTGGATATTCTAACTTATATTTTAGTGCTTGCTACGAAAACTTATCATTAGATATTCTTTTCTTACTTTACTTCTTCACTTTTCTATAGGCTAACTTTCATCTACAAGCATATCTTGACATAACGAATACAGATTCGTAATTATTATATTATTACTAACATTTTGGATATTCTAACTTATATTTTAGTGCTTGCTACGAAAACTTATCATTAGATATTCTTTTCTTACTTTACTTCTTCACTTTTCTATAGGCTAACTTTCATCTACAAGCATATCTTGACATAACGAATACAGATTCGTAATTATTATATTATTACTAACATTTTGGATATTCTAACTTATATTTTAGTGCTTGCTACGAAAACTTATCATTAGATATTCTTTTCTTACTTTACTTCTTCACTTTTCTATAGGCAAACTTTCATCTCAAGCATATCTTGACAAAATGAATACAGATTCGCAATTATTACATTATTACTAACATTTTGGATATTCTAACTCATATTTTAGTGCTTGCTACGAATACTTATCATTAGATATTCTTTTCTTACTTTACTTCTTCACTTTTCTATAGGCTAACTTTCATCTACAAGCATATCTTGACATAACGAATACAGATTCGTAATTATTATATTATTACTAACATTTTGGATATTCTAACTTATATTTTGGTGCTTGCTACGAAAACTTATCATTAGATATTCTTTTCTCACTTTACTTCTTCACTTTTCTATAGGCTAACTTTCATCTACAAGCATATCTTGACAAACCGAATATAGATTCGTAATTGTGACATTATTACTAACATTTTGGATATTCTAACTTTTATTTTAGTGCTTGCTACGAAAACTTATCATTAGATATTCTTTTCTTACTTTACTTCTTCACTTTTCTATAGGCTAACTTTCATCTACAAGCATATCTTGACAAACCGAATATAGATTCGTAATTGTGACATTATTACTAACATTTTGGATATTCTAACTTTTATTTAGTGCTTGCTACGAAAACTTATCATTAGATATTCTTTTCTTACTTTACTTCTTCACTTTTCTATAGGCTAACTTTCATCTACAAGCATATCTTGACATAACGAATACAGATTCGTAATTATTATATTATTACTAACATTTTGGATATTCTAACTTATATTTTAGTGCTTGCTACGAAAACTTATCATTAGATATTCTTTTCTTACTTTACTTCTTCACTTTTCTATAGGCTAACTTTCATCTACAAGCATATCTTGACATAACGAATACAGATTCGTAATTATTATATTATTACTAACATTTTGGATATTCTAACTTATATTTTAGTGCTTGCTACGAAAACTTATCATTAGATATTCTTTTCTTACTTTACTTCTTCACTTTTCTATAGGCTAACTTTCATCTACAAGCATATCTTGACATAACGAATACAGATTCGTAATTATTATATTATTACTAACATTTTGGATATTCTAACTCATATTTTAGTGCTTGCTACGAATACTTATCATTAGATATTCTTTTCTTACTTTACTTCTTCACTTTTCTATAGGCTAACTTTCATCTACAAGCATATCTTGACATAACGAATACAGATTCGTAATTATTATATTATTACTAACATTTTGGATATTCTAACTTATATTTTGGTGCTTGCTACGAAAACTTATCATTAGATATTCTTTTCTCACTTTACTTCTTCACTT